>JGVQ01000045.1:0-221576 GCA_001007845.1 Nigrograna mackinnonii | reverse complement strand
ATGTCCCGTTTGCCATGTCCCGTTTCCATTCTCACCTTTGATTCCTGTCTTTGCTCTTCCCTCTTCTTACCCTACACTTCACTGTACGTATCCTCCCCGTTGATGTGATAAATATTCCACGTTATTCATGGTATTCGAAGAACATAGGTCATTTGCGCGGTATAATGTTGTATTTAGGGAAGAACAGAACATTCCCAGTAGTGTGAGTGAAGAGGAAATAATCGCGACAGCTCCGTCTTCCTTCCCGCGTAATAGTCTCTTCGAAGGCCGGATTATGATCTCTTTAATTAGACAAAGAACTCCAATACCCCCTCATTACCCCGTTTTACCTTCGATAAATCCATCCACCTCCACCATATACCTTAGTCCTTAACAACAATTAGCGAAACCACCTCTTGTCCCAACACCTAGAGACGTTAAGAAATCAATCCAACCACTCACATCCTCAATTCCCAACCTTGACTTTCCCATTTTTCAAAAAATTTGAAAGTTGATATCTGAGAATCCCTGAGGGTGAATAGAAAATCTATCACGTGATGACTACTTCACTGGGATATAAACTGTATTTAAATAAGGTGTAATAACGTATAATGAGTCTATGGGCTTACTATATAGTGGAGGTTGGTGTGTAGGTTCTTAGGCAGACGTAAGCATACTTTCCACTTCGAGTATCGGGATTATATGTTCATAGGACGATGTATATCTACTACCTACGATGAACACTACTTTTGCGTGGACATCCCCATCCATAGATTCACCCCGAAAGCCATAGATTCCTCTGTCCCAAGTCCTGAATCCGATCTATACCCTATTCATCCATATCTACCACCGCCCGGTTCTTACATGCCTAATTGTTCATCTCCCCTCATATCATCTCAAAGCTCTAATTCTAAAATCTTATACCTCACTATGACGCAGGAATGCCTTTAAAAGATTCTCTATTCATCTATTTTCTGGATTTGAATAAGCTAGGTTCGCTACTATGCTTGAATTGACGTGAGAGATTGGAGTGTCTACTATAACGTAGGATATGCAACGGAGTGTCAATATTTGACACTATCGCGCGCGCTTGATGTATAGATGGATGGATGGTCGATCATTTTAATAATTTATTGTCGTGTTCGTGGCCGCTACTACTTTAATCCCTAGACAAATGGCATGCTTCTTCCCCGTATAATTGCGTATCATGAGCCATGGGAATAACCCAGTAATCTACGCACTATAATTTTCTTATTCTTGTGGTTCGAATCAAGGAAATGATTCCAAATTCAAAGAACTAATCCCCCTCAAACTCACCGGAGAGGAAGTGATTCCAATCACTAACAAACCCGAGAGCTAGTACTTGTCGAAAATTAGATATCTAAACTATGGGAATGCACGTTTTTGTGCATGGAGGAAGATGAAGACACGCTATAGTAATTCCATTTTCCTCTTTTTAAACAAAGGGACACGGGTTTTGAATGCTAATCCAGAATCATGATTAGTCTAACAATTCCGAACCAAATTCAGATCCCAACATCACTGGGAAGCAGAGAAGCAGGCAAGCAGAAATAAACCCCCACAAGACCCTCACTAATACAAACATTATCTGTTCACCAGTTCACAAGTCTTAAATACCGAGACATCAACTGCTGGCACCTAGCTATCCACATAATTATACCTACCATTCATACATCCATGGGTTTATTCATCCATACATTTATCTAGGGATACGGCATGATACCACATCCCTACACTTTGGCCATCTCCTTCTCGCATACGTCTCCTAGATACATGACAAAAACCTCGATAAGCATCTCAGACAGCCCCGCCGTGCGGATTAGAGACATTTACGAGTACATATAGATAATGATACCGGGTTTGGAAATTCGATTCATATTAAGAACCTTAGCTTTAGATGGTCTATATATATATATATATATGTGTGTGTGTGTGTGTGTGTGTGTGTGTGTGTGTGTGTGGAGATATTTGTGTTTATTCTAATTTGTAAAGGACTAGGATTGAGAGGTAGGAAGTAGATAGGTATATCATTTCGTCTCGTACTTAGATAAGTAATATCTGTACATTGCTTTCCAATTTCTTACAGACTAATCTTACACTGGTAGAACAATCATCGTACACAGACAGACAGGAAAAAAATATCTTGTCTTTCCTGCTAAGTCACTCTCCCCATTCCCGCTGCTCTATGTTTTCGCCTCATTCTCTTTAGTAGCATCTTTCCCTTCCTCCTTGGCTTTCTGCTCTCCTTGTCCTGCCCGCGTCGCCTCCCTTCTGGCTTCACGCGCCTGATCCTTGCCCTTGACCCTACCGATGAAGCTCCCCAACTTGGCCCGCTCAGGCTTGAACCTCTTCTTCTCTTCTTCACTGACAAGATTGGAGTAGATTAGACGGTCATACACGGCATACACCCTTGAGAGCGCATGAATGGCGTCTTGCCTCTCGGTCCCTTTCAGGTACACAGCACCTGCCTTGTTCGGGTTCTTGGGAGCACCGCCGACACCCAGTTGGAGGCGGATATTGGAGACCTGGGGAGCGAGGTAGGCAATGGCGAGTAAAAGATCGGGCCCTTTGGCTGTTGGGAACGTAAGCGCGAGCTCGGCATACATGGTCACTGTTTTCGGGTCTGCGTCCTCGAGCGTACTGTTCATTATCTCCAGGACCGAGGTAGCGTTCTGCAACGAGTGGTGGTTGTTTTTATCCCGGAGACATGTACTCATTGCGATGCGCAAGGTGCCAGGGCGAGGGCGATCCTTCTGAGTCAGAAACCTTTCCTTTAGGAGTTCCACAGCTTTAGTTGAGGCTCGATTTTGGCGCAAATTCCGCAGGCGAACATGGATATTGTTAATGTCGGGTCGAATATTGTAAGTGGTGGGGTCTGTGAGCATGTTCCAATATTCATCGGCAGCCTTGTTAGCGACAACCTTCTGACAAGCTTCCTGAACTAATGACAAGGTATTGTTGGAGGGTGTTGCGTATAAAGGGCTGTTCGAGACCATATTCCCAACCCCGTGCTTGGCAATCGGAAGGAACTCGTCGCCTCGTACAGGCGTCTTTGTTGGCGCCAGATGGTCATCGTCAAAACGGAACTGTTCTGGAACCTGGGGGGCTCGAAGAGTGGGATAGCCTTGCTCAGTGCGCTCTGGGGTTCCAAGACGTGGCACTAAGCGTGGTATGTCCATAGTCTGTTCAATCAAAGAGAGGACATCGTCCCAGTCTCGAGGTCGAGCCCCAACGAGCAGTAGTCTCCCCATCGAACAAACCAATTCTTCCTCCATAACCATGTCGGCATCTCTCCACTTGCTGACGATACCCTCCCATATTCGTCGTCCTTCAATGATTCCGCGTTCCTTCCTGGCTGCAGTCTGCTCCTCGGTTTCTCCAAGCGGTGCATCCACCAGAAGACTCTGCCGGATTGCGTTCAGAATGATACTGTATGTGATGACATTTGCCGATGCGGGACCTTTCTCTGGAATCTTAGACGCTATTCCCCACAACGCATCCATGTCTCCTTTCCTCGCACACACGTTCAACGCCGCATTAGTATGTATTATCGAAGGTTCGACTCTCGAATTCGGCGCAGATAGTGAATGGTATATCGACAACGCCTCTCCTAATGTCCCAGAATTATGCGCATTAACAGCCAATCCCCGGAGAAGAATTGTATACGTAAAAGAGTCCGGGAATTGCGCACGCTTTTTCATCTGCACGAAATACATTAGCTAAAACTCCCCAAAGATGTACACATAGCTGCCTTACATCATTATAGATTTTCAACGCCTTCGACACCTGTCCATGAGCCAGATGATAATCAATGATATGATTCCAGCTGACGACGCACTGCATAGAATGGCTCGCCATGCGAACCAACTGCGACATCTCCACCGCCTTGTCCTTGCGTAATTCCTGCTTGACGAAGCCCGCGAGATCTAAAGGATCGGAGAGATACTGCAATTCCCTCTTGCGTCTATTCCAATCCTCCAACGAGACACTGGCATCACGCCGGCCGTACCGTTTCGGAGTCACAGCAGCATCATCGGCTTTGGTCTTCGCTTCGATCGAAGGCTTGTGTTTCAGACTCTTGTACTCTTTTTTCTTCTGCCCTGCTCTTTGGGTCGATGTCTTCCATGATCCACCCCGGGCTGCCGAAGCCTTCTCTACCTCGCTGATAAACGTGGACTCGCGCCGTACTACGCCAACGTCGGTCGTGGCAGCCCGGATCTGGTGTGAGGATAGCAGTGAGGACTCCACATTGCGGCGCAGCCGGTGGGTCGTGGATGCGGAGGCGGATGTATCAAGCGCCTGAATGCATCGCCAGAAACAGGCGCGGCAGGCGAGCATGAGGAGGGTGTTGTGCGAATGGCGATGTCACGGTGTAGATGGTTGTTGATTGCAGGAGGTGTCTGGCTAGAAAAAAAGTTCCAGCACGGGTCGGAGGAGAGGCTCGGCATGCCGATGCGTGATCACGTGGTCTCGAGTGCAGCGGGCAGGAGATTCGGGACGGGACGCGGGACGAAAGAGGGTCCCACCACGCTGCCCGATCAGGAAATGGAAACATCAAATGCAAAAGTGATACTGTCAAACAGTCTGGGGGTTCGCGCGCAACACGCAGAAACGCGCTAAACCCGGATAATTACCAGAGTACACCACACACACAGAGTAGGTATTAGTGGCACGGCCTATGGACGGCGAGGAAAAACGTTGCACCCTAAATGGACGCCCACTCGCTGCAGACCAGAGCGGCGTAGGGAGGCACGGAGGGTTCTAAGTTAATGGGAAGCGGGAGGTGGGCTGGATACGGCGCAGCGCAAGACGGTCTCTGGCTCGGGGCCTGTCTGTTTCGGCTCTCCTTGGGCTGGCTTCTTGCGCTGGCGGCGGCGTAGGCGCCAGACATGTTTAATAGAACGATAAGCAATCCGGGCTGTCGGGTTGACGGCGCGGGCCAGGGCATAAGGCTCCGGTGTCCGATGGGCGGGAAACTCGTTGCTGGTCGGGACAGACTAGTGCCTTCTGCAAGACATGTTCGTTCCAAAGCAAGGTAGGGCAAGGCAAGGCAGGGCAGGGTAGGGCAGGGTCTGCTGGTGTGGTGGTGGTGTGTGGTGGTGGGCGCGCTGTATGTACGTAGCGACCACTCGCAGCCTCAGGCACTTGCTCTGCACATCCTCAACGTTTTGACAGGCTTTTGGCAGGCAGGGCGTGGGACTCGACCTCCACCAGCATGCCGGTGGGTTTCTTTCACCGGTCTAGTCGATCCTTCAACGGTCGACTTCTGACCACGCCGCTTTGTGCAGTCCATAGAACCCTTACACTGTACACGCTCATCACACCGGGGGACCACCCACAAGCCTATCCTCGACCAGTCCTACCCCATGCGCCCATCTAGAGCACATCGCCTTCTTTTAAGCTTCCCCAATCGCCCACCCCTCGCCCCATCCTCTGGCCGGCGTGGCGGGACGAGCCTGATCACTGCCCGCCGTTACACCAAAAGGGATCCGTGACGCCGGGACGCGCCTGCATCAGAACGGCGTCGTGTCTCGCTGCTTGGAAAGCCCTGGTGCGAGGATCAGGACCGCCTGGGACCACCGCCTCCAGCCAGCGTCGATCATGGCTTTCTGGCACCGTTTTTCCATGGCGGCAGCCTCGTGTCACAGAAGGCTTGGAGGCGCACTGCGAGTGTGGGATGTTGGCGCGCCAAAAGAGGCAGGCAGCCGTTGGAAGCAGAGCGTAGACGGCCAGTGAGAAAGGACTCGAGGAATAAGGCGCGCGTACTCTGCGTTGTAGGTAGTATGCATGTAGTGCGAAGCAGTATCAGAGTCGGAGCAGGCCAGGTCGAGTCGAGGGGCGACGTCGTCCTGGGTATCACGAATTGAAAGTGGGTTCCAATTGTGATGGAGAAGAGGTCTGGGTGTGCTGTCGACGTCTCTGATGTCTGCCGGCTTCGCCTGTCATGGGAAGCCATCAGGACAAACCAAGAGTGAGCTCCGCGGCACCGCGGGTACATGTGAGTACTGGCAGCCGTTGGGAATATAGCATGTGCGTGCCGTGCGTCTTCTCGGACCGTGAAGAGCTCGTGTGTGTTCCCGTGTTTGCGCTCCCCGCCTGCACTCCCCGCCTGCACTCCCCGCCTGCACTCCCCGCCTGCACTCCCCGCCTGCACTCCCCGTACGCATACGACACCTTGCCGACCTTGTCCCGCAGCGGCTTGCCCATACCGAGCGCCTCCGCCGTAGGCCAAAAGACAGGCCCACGCCCAGGGCCTCAAGGCCTCAGAAATCGGGCTCGAGGGCAACAGCAATCGCCAAGCAAGGCGCTCGGTAATACACTGCACGGAACCGAATCCTCCTGCTGTGTAACGCTCCTGTCCACGCTTTGTCGGCCAGGTCAAGGCTCGCACGCACATTAGTCTCCGCCGTCAATCAGGGCCCGCCGTTGCAAGATTGTCAGGCTAGCAGCAAGAGTACACGCGCAGAAGCCCCAAGCAGCAGCGGACGCCCGCCGGGCCAACAACCAGCGGCCAGCAGCCAGCAGCCAGCGTGCCAGCCAGCCTCTACCCTCCCACGCTTCCTTCCCCCTCCTCTAAGCCCCAGAGGAACAAAAAAGCAAATCCCACTGCCCTTTGCCCCAACCGCACCTTTGATCTCCCCTATCTATCTAGGGTTAATCTGAGATTCTGCCCTTGGGAGCCGCTAGGGCGATCTCGCAGACTACGCTATCTAAGCTACCTGACTACCAAACCACCCCCGACTAACTACATACAACAAACTTGCCCTTACACTTTTTTGCTGCTAACGTTACGGCATCAGATCTTAGTCTCTGCGCCGCATCTGATAAAGTATATCTTGCATCGCCTATTCTCCTCTTGTAGTCTTCCGTTTTCCTCCCAACAAACGTACGTAAAATCCCAATTCCAATATCGCCGCAACCGCAACCGCCACTCCGCCCCGCCCTCCTTCCATGAATGAAAACTCTTCGCCGGCATGAGGAATTTCTTTTTTACTTTTCTTTGTTGAGTGCGGGATCAGATTGCCATCCCTGGCCCACCCACACAGACTCACCTGCGTGCTTCGACCATCCGCCCATGCCCATGCTCCGTCCTTGTTTGTTGCCCTGCAAACCCCTCCCCCCTCGCACTCTCCTACCCTACCTTTTTCCTATAATTTCTCTGACCTCACCGCATCACTTTGCCCCCCGGAGCTATGCCCTCATTGCGCCGGAGCTGGAGGCCTGGAATGAGCAGTGTGTATCTACTCATGGCCTGATTCCAAATTTCTATTTGCTCATTTCAGTTCCGTCTGTCCATCCACACCGCAATGCACCGCACAGCACCGCACCGCACCGCACATGCTTCTTTTTCTTGTTGCCACCGCGGCCTGCACCTCTGTCATGTAATGCATGCGCTGCTTCTTACTTTCCGCTTCCGTTGGGCCTTGTCCGGCCAATGGCTGTCAATGGCCCTGGAATTTCGTCATGTCATGGAATGCTTGGGGACCGTGGTGTTACCGAGGGTGCCTTGCCTCCTCTTGCTGCTGCCCATGGCTACTTGCGGCCTTGGACGCTTTTGCTTCCTCTTTCTCCTGTTGCTGCTGATGGTGATTATGATGACGATGACAACGATATTGATGATGGTGGTGGTGCTTATGTTCGTTGGCTGGCTGGCATGTCTGCTGCTCCCCCTTCTCAAGATTATCACCGCCCTGCTTACGGCATGGGGGATGACTGCTGCCGTGTCCATGTATGTATGTGGGTGCGTGCGTGCGTCTGTGTCTGTGTGTCTTTAGTATTTGTGGCTGCGGAGAATTCATGTCCGGGCGTGGCCAATCCGGGGGTCTGGGGAGCGCTGCGATGAGTATTGGATGGATGCAAGACCTCGAGATGACGAGTCTCTCACCACTCGGGCTGAATAGCCGTGCAACTGAGCAAGAGCTGGTGTCACAATCAGGAGGGGTCATGGTGATGGCCGGTTGGGTTGGTCGGGTTGGTCCAAGACGGCCATGGGTAATTGCTCCATGATTACATGGTAATGAGGGGCTTGCCACTGTTACTTGCTGCAAGACTATGTGCACAACCTCACGTCTTTATTGCCCTTTGCAATGGTCAGCCGACTGCGCTCATGTTGCTTCTCCGTCTTGCGGCCGTATCTCTGTTCGCTGTCGGCCTGCCACGGTCCTTTGCACCGGTAGGGTACCTCCTCCTCCTCCTCCTCCTCCTCCTCCTGCGCGGTCATGTCCTCCAAATGAATTGTAGTCTTCCTAAGCCAAGGGCTATCTACTGCTACTTGGCTGCACATGCTAATTCTTGCTGTCCAGCAAAGTGTATTTGCTTGTCTGTATACATTGGATTTTACGCTGCCTTCATTTACCCTGATTGCCGAGTGAACCACACCCGTCTGCCGCAGGCGTGCTTTGACTGTTGGCCGCGCATTGATCGTTTCCAAAAATGGCTGCTAACAAACAATTTGTAGAGTACCGGTAATCTCTGCAGTTTTGCGTAGCCAAAGCACGTAGATAGATGATGGGGTGAGAGAAAGGGACAGACGGCTGCCTGCGTAATCGGTCAAAAGTTCGTCTACAGAATCGTGTGTTCAATACATCACAGTACGACATATTCAGCCTGCTGTTGTGAGCCCGCACATCGGTCAATGGTCCCCTCACTTCGCAACTCACATGGCGCTTCAAACATTGACGGCCGTGGACCCACGTAGAGAGGGCGCATGGAAACGAGGGTTTGAGGTAACCAGGCCCTTCGCCGTCGTTCGTTCCACGTTGCTAGCAGCAGGGAGAGCATCATGCAGGGCGATATCTCCTAGCAAGCCCATCCAGGTCTTTGCAACAACGCCGCGAGTGGAACACGGGGCTAAAACAGCCCATGTGACCGAGTACTCGAAATGAATGGCATTTTAAGGTTCTACTGATACAATGCTGAGCAGGCTGAAAGGCAGGTGCAAGCGCATCCGGTTTCTCGGGCTTTGAAACGCATCACAACCCTTCTGGCCCCGCTCCCTTGAAGTCGTCCCCGCCGACGACCCGCCAAAATCAGTTTCTGAAACGCATGAGGGAGGACAGCATTTGTAGAAGCAGAAGCACATAATTGTTTCAGAGCGCCGTGTCGCATGCATCATGTCTAGGCCCAAAGAAGATTCGAAAATGGAAACCAATTTTCTGGAGGAATAATAAAAAAAACAGTAAAAAACAGCCGTGAACGCAGAAGAGTGGAATGAGAGGCGCAGAGTAGTATAGGGGGTCGCCCTTTTTATGTAGACACACCGTAGAAGAAACGTATCTATCTTTTGACTACCGCTCTCCCCGGTTGTAAAGCATACTCTCGATTGAAACATACTTGATGAGAAAGCGGCCGCCGCGTTATTTTGCCGTTCATCACTCCAGAAAGAATAGTCCGTTCCGTTCCCCAAAACACCCCGTGAAAGAAACATACAGCCGCCGCCGGGTGAAAATGCAAGTCGAAACAGAGCACTCAGATGCAAAGCCGTCCTATGCTTCCCCAATAAGAAATGTAAAAGCCACCTCCTCACAGGAAATCGTCAAAGGCCGCAGACTCCGTCAAAAAAAACTCGTGACAGGGAGTCTTCGTGATGCACCTAATGTTGGAAGTTGGCCGAGTCTGCATCCGCTGCTGAAACATCCGCCCGTGCCAAACAAGAAACGTCTTTGGTTTGGCAGGTTAATGACCTTGTTGGTACATCTGCGGGTTCTGGCCATAGGGTGATTGAGGGTAACTGCTGTTGTTACTATGGGCTCTCCACGTGTAGGAACTGTTAGAGGTGGTGACATACTGAGCCATTCCTTCCGCGAGCCCCGGGCTCTGAGTGCCATACTGAGGGCCCGACGCACCCCCAGAGACTGCGGGCTGGTAGCCGATGGGTGGCAGTTGAGGATGGCCGGGAGCCTGACCAGGTATGCCCACTGCCTGTCGATAGACGGGCCCATCAGCGCCGTTGTCGTGAGCGGCGCGAGGGTCGGCGGCGCGTTGCCTCTCTTCCTCGGCCTTGCGTTGTGCCTCCTCTTCCTTCTTCTTAGCCTTCCATTCCTTTCGGATCTCTTTGAATTCTGTAGACAAATGTCGAGTTAGTACCATATAATACGTGTATTAAGAAAGTATGTGCCAAGCAAAGTGAGGCAAGGGTCGACAGTGGTTAGCTTCCGTCATTCTGAGGCTATCCGTTCCAGCGGGAACACCATCAAAATAGGCGCAGCACCAACACGATCATTAAGTGCTAAATCTAGCGCGCTATAATGACAAGGAACAGAATACGGGGCGCAACACCGGAATAAGCAAAAAATCGAGGACAACAAGTTAACATACCTTCCGGAGTGCGTTTTGGACCGTGCGATTGCATAGTTACGTGCGCATTCAGATGGTTAAGAGTGCCATAGGCTTTTTCGCAGCCATTCCATCCGCACTTGTACATGCGCTCAATCTCCTCATACCTTCGCCGCGGTCGCTTGTGCTGCTGCGCGCCGGGGATCGGCACGAATGAGTAAACGGTAGACAGTGGGTGACCGCCCTGTGCGCAAATGTCAGCCGATGTTGTTTCTCCATGAGCGCCTGCCTATAAAAGTAAAAATGGCGCGTCCCGACGCGAAGACGACGAAAAAAGAAATTCATCACAGGAGTAATTGTCATGTAATTGCCGTGGCAAAGCTCTTTCGACGCGCCACGAGGATGATGGGAGAGGCGAATCCGCAGTGCTACTTACCGTTGGGGGTCGCTGTACGGGAGAGACCATTGCGGGCGCGGGCGGGCCTGATGATGAAGGATGACCATAGCCCATGGGGTGGTGAGGATATTGCCCAGCCCATTCTGGTCGCTGAGCGTACATGGGAGTGGTGGGATGGCCTGGATATTGATGCATATCGTGTTGGGGGGTGTAGGGCGAGTATTGGCCGTGTTGCGGATAGGTTGGGCTCGTGGCTGCGGCGATTGAGGGATCTATAGGTACATCGGAGTCAGACTTGAGTTGTTGTTGTGGATGGTCATTGTTTTGGCCATCTTGCATAGGCATTGACGGACTTTGTGGTTGCGCCATACCTCCAGCAGCGTTCGCTCCTTGCGCGCCTGGCTGGTATGAACGTTGAATGTACTCCGGAAAGGACCCTGATCGGGCAGACGAAGGATTGATTGAGTATTCGGAGGTGGGCGTAGCCGACGAGGAGAAGTTTGAGGCTCGTGGATCTTGTCCTTGAGGAGGGTATTGCGCAGCAGATGCTTGATCTGCAGATGAACCTTCAGAAGGAGGTTCAGGAAAGGTTGGATAGGGCGAGCTCAAACCTGACTGCGGATAATCCGATTGTCTTCCGTCCATAGACTGTAATGCGTCGCTTGGGGGAGATTGAGTTGTACCTCAGCTTTGGGAGAAGGCTAAGGCAGATGCTGCAGGCAGTGGAAGAAGAGGAATGGCCGTAGAGATATGACGGTTTGCAACCGTCGCCGGGTGATTTGCCGCGGTCACAGGAAAGACAGGCAGCTAAAACTGAAAGGAGGGTACGGTCGGGGCCAAGGATTGAGCACAGCCAGAGAACCGGAGAATGCAAAATGGTGACAGGACACGATAGCGTGGACCTTGAGGCGGATGATTTGCAGACGGTGTGGTTTCCAGTACGCCTTGGTGGAGGGGGACAAGCCGTTCGGCAGATTTGCGCCGTGTGGAAGATAACGCAACCTTTAGGATGGGGCCAACCAAGGAGGGCAAGGTTTTTTGGGCTAGGTATCCACAAGGACGATGGTCCTCGAATCGCGGAGAGCCTGGCGCGGAGGAGGTAGAGGGGAGGTGCAACGCAGAGGTAGCACGAGTTGGGAGCTAGTCGGTGAATGGTGAATGGGTGGAATTTTGGGATGATGCGTGTTGGGGGGTGGGAGCTTGCGCGCGCGCTGTGCTGGGATGAGACGGCGGCGGGCGGCGGGCAGGGAGGGAAGGTCAAGCAGCAGCAGCGAGTCTAGCGGGCAAGCAGGAGCAGCAGTAGTGAGCAGGCGGGAAGACTTGGAGCCAGCAGCGAGTAGACCTGAGAAGACCAGAGACGGTGCAAGAGACGGTGGAGTGGGTTTTGGAAGGATGCAGCTAGCGGCACACGGTCTGAAGGTTACTTTGACGAGTGGGTGGCGTGTGGCCCTGGAAATAGTGTGGCACCAATCGAGGATATTGGGAGCGACGGCCGCGGTGCGCGCTTTGTCCAAGCTGACTTAGCAGAGTCGATGAAGTAATGCTCGGGCCTTTTTGGCGTTTTGGGGCCTGACTTGCGCTCTTCCGTCGCGAAGGAGAGAGAAGAGGAGGGAGAGAAAAAAAAAAGAGTGGGCGCACGACGAATGTGGTGTAGGCTGGAGCCGGGATGTCGCGGTAAGTGCAGTTGCAGTAGCGGGCAAGAGGTGCGCGCGTTGGCTGGTGCAGGTTGGCGCAGGCTGGGAGCAGTGCAGTGGCCGGGTTGGGCGGCGCAAGAGATCGGTTGAGCCGAGCCGTGTGGATGGGATGGGCTGGGTGTGAGTCTGTGTGTGGTGTGTGTGTGTGTGCGTGTGCGTGTGCTGGGGTGCGATGGAACGAGATGTGTGGGTGGGAGTGGAGTAGTAGTGTGTGTGGGTGTGTGTGTGTGGATGGGAGCGCTATGGCTAGGGGTAAGGTTCAGGGTGTATGCGTTATGGGACGCGGACGGAGCTAAGAGGGAATGATGGGGAACAGCGAGTATGGGATCCAGAGGACGGGAGCCAGAGGACTGCTGTTGTTGCTGTTTCTAGCAACGCACTAGTGGAATGAGAACGCGCGAGAAAAAGAGAGCGAGAGCAAGAGTGGAGAGTGCACCGAGTAGAAGTGGAGAGAGAGGCTCAGAGCAGTGAGAGTGAGCGGGTGAGTGGGTGAGTGAGTGCGAAAGTGAGAGAGACGTGAGGACCTGCAGACCCACGACGCGGCCGGCCTGCCTCTGGGGCTGGGCTGGCGTGCCGACGAGGACGCAGGCAGGCCCAGCAGACCGCACACAGAGCCCAGTGACAGGCGAGTGAAAGAGGCAAAGGGCGGAGAGAGAGGCCTTGACCTGCCCTTCGATGCCCTGCCCTGCCCTGCCCTGCCCTGTCTGCTCTCTACGATAGCCCTGCCCCCCCGGCCTGCTGTCTGTTCGCGGGCGCGGACACGCCTTTTTTGCGACGAGTGAGACGGCTGCCCGCTAGCTGCCTCCGGTGCCCGGGTTTGTCGTCTGCGCGGACGAGGCACTGAGGGAGGGGGAGAAAGCTTGTCGCCGACGATGGATTCCTTGAGTATGGGTATGCGTTTGGCTATGGGAGCAAGCCCGCAACCACAGCCCGTATCGTCGCCTTGGAAAGGCCGGAAGCGACAACAACGTGCTCCTTGTTTTTTCCTTTTTCCCTTTTTTTTCTTTCTTCTCTTCCTTCTCCTTCACACTTCTTGCACACAAAAAGAGCTCCGCCCACACCCACACAAAGACTCAGCGCTGGGGCCAGGTCCAGGAATAGTTGTGCAAACAACAGTCGGGCCGTCGTCGGTAAATCGCCTCACAGCGCAGACAGAGTTTACTCGCACCTCTCTTACGCGCTGCGCGCTCTCTCTCTCCACCTTGAACTACTCGCACGCTCCCTGCAATTGCTTCCCTTGCACCCAAAGCCTCAACTACGCCGAGACTGCCGAGCGATCAGCCTCTCGTCCGGCCGCTTTTCCGCTCCAAAACGGCTCCACAGCAAGTCCCAGGTTGCACTTGCTCTCTCTGGCTCTCTCACGCACTGCGGCAAAGGCTCGCAGGATAATGCTGGGACCGCTGGATTCAGAGCTGCAACAGCAGAGGTGGGCCTGGTGGCGATCAGTCAGGTCGTGCTGTGTTTTTGCTCGCTTGGGTTTGGATGGCTGTGGGATGGTTGGTGGACAGTGACGATGGGAGGTGTGTATTTGTGTTGTGGTGCTGTGTGCAGTGTGCTGTGCTGGCCCGCTTTGGGCTTGGTGGTGACTCTGGAACACGCTGGGACACGCCCTGCGCAGACAGTGCGTGAATGTGCGGTGGACCAATACCGCTGGCGCCGTCGAGGGCTCGCAGCTGGTGGGTTTAGGCCGTGATGGTGATGGAGATGGAGCGCCCGTGAAGCGCACGCGTTTGGTGGCAGTAGTGTTGAGCTTGCTGGCACTGGCGGGCGCGTTGCACGTGTAGCACCGGGCAGCGGGCGCGAGATCTTGGACTGGCACCCAGCCCAGGGGACAGATGACAAGCAGCAGGTTAGCAAGCCTCTGGTAGTCGTGGGCGTGGGCGTGGGTGCGGGTGTGGGTGTGGTCGTCGGTGATGGTGGGCGCTCGATGCTGGGTGAGATTGGCGATGCAGGCCTAGCGACGAAGGGGGGAAAGTGTGCGGTGGCGAGGTCGCTGGGGGAGCTCTCGCAATAATCGCTGGGGAGTGGGCAGTGGGCAGTGGGCAGTGGGCAATATCTGAGGCACCGAGGCAGTAGTGAGGAAGAGGAAGCCAGCGAGTGGTGGGAGTAGGCGACGAGTAGCGTCCGCCCCCGAGGAAAACAATTCCGAGGCCAGTGCAGGACCCAGGGCGGCTGACTAACTTTTAACGCCCCCGGTGCCTGTGCTGCTGCTGGTGCCGCCCTTGGTTCCCTCCTCTCTCTCTCCTTCCCTCGTTCGGATTCGCGTCCGGGGTGAGGCAAGTTTGGAGACAAAAAGCATGGCAAGGCTGCTGTGCTCTGCACACGCAGGCCCCATGTATGATGGATAGATGGCCACGCCCTGTCTCTCGCACTCTAACTCCCACCCAACTCCCCACTACACTACTGTTACCATACCCGCACCACTCACCCTCCGACTCCCTCCACCACCATCACCCATCACCCATCTCCCTTATCCCCTATCCTCCCTTCCCGCACTGCGAAGCATTTCCAAGTGCCTGCGCTAAGTCATCGCTCGCGGGACCGATGACGATGATGAGCAGCCGGTCATGATCTGCTACTGCCCGCCATCGCTGGTGGCCGCCGACCTCCACGATGGCTACTCCAGCCAGGGCTAGCTACTCGCCTCTCTCCATGCGGAGCATTACTTGCCTCGCAGGTATGCTACCTATACCTACTACTACTCATGCTACCACTCCGTACTCGTACTGTACATACACCACTGGTGAAGGTGGTGATGAGGCTGAAGAATAATACTAGGCTGGCACGCTAGAAGCTGGCAGGGGGCACAAGGCTCTCTATTCTAGACTAGCAAAGGTCACGTCTAATCGGTTACCAACATTATTTAGTATGCAGGCATCACGACAACCTCCAAAAAAAAAAAGTCTGCTATCCGTCGCCTTCACCCACAACCTGCACAACAATGACAAACCGCATCCTCAGCCAGACCGCAATGACAACATCGCGGCTTTCTTACTGCGGCTGGGGGGATGCTCGGAGACTGCGGCCGCCGTGCGAAATGCGAGCGCGAACCCAGATTCACAGCAGCCCCAGAGCCAATATTTGACAGACGGCACAAAGGCCAGAAGAAGGTGGGAGTGAACAGTGCGTCGCAGCAACGGGAACAGGAATGCGAATGCGACTCTTGACTGGTCCGGCGATGCTCGTACTCCTCACCGCGAGATGCAAGAGCAGAGGCAGCGCAGCAAAACAAGCATGTGGAGCGAGATGGCTCAGAGCGACTCCCCGGAACTGCTGCTCGTCGTTGCGGTCTCTCGTCGGCTCCGTCTTGCCTCTATCCGACGTCCTTGTCACTTGACGCTGCTCAGCACTCGATGCGGCCACCAGTCTGGAATCACCGGGCCTAAGCCCAGACGAATGGGCATATTCATGCCTCGAGCTTTTTTGTGTCTTCCCTCCTGCTGCTGTTTGGACTTTTCTCCCAACCCCTCCCCCCCTCACCTGCGCTGCGCAGCAACACCGCCCTCACATCATCATTCCGCGATTCTTGCGGCACGCAGCGCTCTGAGCGGCAGTCCACAATAATGAGTCGTTGACTGACACGACCAGCCCACAGAGCCGGGAAAGAGCGTCATCTCATCTCAATTCTCAGCGCCCTTGGCCGCGTTTGCCTGCACCTCCATGCACGGAGCTCACCTATCAGAGTCGACCGTCGGGAGCCTTCGCCTGCCCTCCATCTAATTGGCTGTCGTCGAAAATATTGTCGGTTTCAGCCTCGCGCAAGTTGCCATTTTGTTCATTTTCTTGATCAATCCACTGCCATCCAATCGTGGGATATCCTGCCTTCAATAAGCTAATATAATGCACTGGTCATATTATGATAATTAAAACGGGGTCTGCCATTTTTTCCTACGTCAGCAGACTCGACATGGCTGCACGCCCGCTCGCAGTCGGCAGCAGACCCTTGCTCAAGCCATCTGCACGCGCGGACAAGGGCGCGCGGTGGAGTGCAGGCTCGTCGCGATCCTGCCTCTTCTCCTCTTGTCTATCTTGTTGGGATCCTTGGGCTCCCAATATCGAAGAAAGAGTTGCGTGCCGTTGCCGTCAGGGTTGCAAGAAAGCGGGGCTTTCACGAGAAGTCCTGCTCGCATGCATCCTCCTCCTCGTCTGCTTGCATCGCTGTGCGGTTCGAGTCATCAGCATCATGACCTCTCACGTTCAGCTGGTCATTGAGGGGAGCATCTCTGCTCCTTTGCCTTTGATTAGCTGAGCCGGATGCAGTACTTTCGACAGTGTGCACTGCTCTCATCCGACGATTCCGATTTCCTCACCCGTGCACAACCACGGAACGCTGCAGCATTTGTGAGACAGCAACCATCATCATGACCTGAGTACTTGGTACATAAATTTGGATATGTGAGCAAACATACATAGTACGCGTGGCACACACACCTGGATCGCCGCTCAAGGAGTGGCCTTTGCACTTCCAACCATCCTCGTCACGGCATGGCTAGTCGCCGACCTGTCTGGATCTATCACCTCTTGTTCGGACGACAAAGGTGAGAGATCGTGTGTAGCACCACCCTCTGCTGTGGCGTTGTACATACAAGGGTACCTTTGAGATATCAAAACTTGTCCGCCATAACGGCTCGGCTCATGAGCCTTGAGCGGCCACTACCCCCTCGGTCACGTTCGGGCAAGACTCTGGGACCAGAACCGCATACTTGACTTAACCGAAGATCCCTAACCATATTGATCTTCGGGGCTTCTTTTTTTACTTCTCCCCTCAGGTTTCTGCCTCGCGATAGCTGGTATCGATCCGATTATTCTGAGCACGGTCCCTCTCATTAATTGACGGCTTCCTCGATTTGGGTCCGGATATCTTGCCCTTGCTCAGCCTTGGGGATTTGGTCGACCTCCATGACGCACCTCTGCCGTTCAATGGGCACGGGAATAGCAGGAATTATAGTGCGGACTTGATAAGATAGCTCTTTACAAGCAGGAAATGGTTTGCTTTGCGTACCATTTCCCACATGCAGTAGTGTTGTGAGGAGCATGGCCCACCTTCTAGAGTTCTTGCAGCGAGGCTGCAATTATACGCGAGAAGGGCACTGCTCACATTGACTAGGTACTCAACATGCAACATCCCGAGTTTGTTGCAAACAGGTGGATTGCGGAAGAGCAGCACAGGGTGACACGACGTGATTCGAGGAAATTGAGACAGTTTGCGTCAAGCAACGTACCCTTGGCAGTCCTGCAAATGAGGTCTCTGCGCCAGCTGTTGTGGGTGCCGAGGGAGAGAGATGGTCTGGGCATTTTCCTTCCATGGACGATCCGTGATGATGACCAGAAAAAATCTTCCGTTATCTGTTCCAGCCAGGTCAAGGGCGGAATTTCCAAAAATTTACGATGGGGGCTCGTCATTAGGGGGAAGCATCATCATCAAACATCGTCATCATCATCATGATATGGCCGTATCACGACGCCACTCTGCGCCACAGCCAATCCCGACTAATGGTTTGCACGGTGCCCATCCAGGAACGAGTCTTTGAAAGAAAGGAAAACGTAGCGCCGCCTCTCGTTCTCTCTCGAGGGCGGGTGACACTGACCAGGGCAAGCGGGCCATGCCACCATGCCAGCACGCCGTCGCCCACCCCCCTGACCCCCTTGACCCCAGTGGGTCCTGTGGCTGTTCCAAGCTGTCGGCGGAATTAGCTCCATAATTTGGCCGAGTACTGCCCTCACGTGGCTTGGGCGTGCAGGGTTGGGGACGGTGAGGCGAGGGTGGGCGTGAGATCTGGGATGAGTAAATGCCTCCACCGCACCCCATGTCGATACGCTTCCGCAGAGCCGGGTTTGGGCATCCCGTGGCCGGTCGCCGATGCGGTCGCCTAGGTACACGCGCATCTAGCACCTCTGCCAACGTTGTCCTTGACCTGGGGGGCTTCTTGGGAGACCGTCTCGTCTGGTTGTTGCAGGGTCTTCTGCTCATGTAGCTGCACGCACAGCAATCAACGCCCCTCCAGAACGTTTTACTCACACCGTGGCTAGACATGCCTGCCACATGTGCGTCGCTTGCGCTGCATGCAGACAATACGCGAGGTTTCATTGATGGAGCGGCTCACCTTCCTGTTGTATATTCGCTGACGACGACGATAACCCGTCCAGTCTTTCCTCCAATCCCCAATCCAGGTTCGAGCAAGGCTGGTTGGCGAGCCGCTTGAGCTGACATGCCTTGCTTGTCATATTCAACAGCCATCAGGGTTCTCTTGATTCCAGAAATCCTTGAGGCATTAAACTATGCAGATCATCCCTCCTATCCCGTCGAACGTTCACGCTGTCTCTGCAAGCCCAAGCGGATACGGCTTGGCTTCAGAGTTAAGTTGCGTACGGACGGAGATCAGGTGCAGAAGAAAGTGTGGGGAACCTGACCCGCATACCGTATTCCTGGCGTACTCGAGATATCGTGCTTAGTACAGTACACCTCTGAAACTCGAGGCATCATGAGCCATGAACCCTTCCCGACATACCTCGCACGGAGTACAACTCTATGGCTTCTCACGAAGCAGAACAATTAGCAGCGGGTAATATTGACCGCGATATGTAGTTGGCCGAGCGTGCTCGTGTCCTGCCCGAAATATACTGCTCGATAAGTCACCATTTCAACAAGTTCCAAACATAGATTATAGTTAGGCACGTACGTAGCACGAGGCAGCAACGCATCTAGAAGGCCAAACGCAGTATCTCATTGGCTACACGACACCACAAGGCTCGCGGACCTCCGTACTTTTCCGACCATGGCAGAGCTCCTATGAGGCAGCGGCAAGGAAATCTCCAATGTCGGCCACATCGCCTGCAATCTTTGCAACGCTCTGGCTTCTCTCGTGCATATTGCGTCTATTGAAAATGACATAACCTCGCATCCTCAATATCCACAGTTCACCTACATTACTCGCCGAAAGATCCGACCATTGATCGGATGGACAAGGCCTTTCGTACCAGAGCGAATCCGACAAAGCAAACCATGGTACCGGCTCGCCGTGCGCTTAGATCCGATCTTCGAATCTCCATGTTCACCGAAGATGGTGTTTCTCTCAACTCTTAGACAAAACGATGAATAGTCCATGGCGACCTTTGGATATCTCCGTTGCTAGGCACGGCCGCCGAGGCAAAACACGGTCTGTTATGTGGAACTTTGGTGGAACCTTCCGTCAAACATCACTCCACTTCCAATCCAGGAGCACCCAGAACGACCGTAGAATCACCGATTACGCTATCGAGTAAACCCCAGAAAGCACTACTCGCGTTTCGGTCAAGTAACTTCAGCCAAGGCATCAACCTGCACGGCCTCTCGCGCAATCAAACTAACTACGTGACCATCGTTCATCCCTGCCTGCATCCCTACCGCTGGCAAGCAAAGGCGTGGAGATTAGATTCCGTCCAAAAAACACGGCCGCTTCTTCTTTCCCAAGACCCACTTCACGCACAGATTTTGCGGAATTGTACGCGTGAGGCCACCACTCCCCCCTCTATGGAAGATTTGACACCGAGTCAGAATCAAGCATGTCTCGAATACCGACATCTTTTCGTGATCCGCAGTTGATTTCTGCTCACCCCACTTCTACAATATTGATTCTTGAATGAGCAAAAAATCGTAGGCCCACAGGGAGCAGGGTTGTTGTACTCGTCCGTAGCATACCGAACCGTGTCTTCAACCACCTTGTACACACAGCATCGGCTCTCGAGCGACGCTCTCGCCCGCCAATACAGCTCCTGCCTTCTCCACGGAATCAGAAACCTTATTCCCTACGCCCCATTGTGGGTCGTATTGATTTATTCCTTCTCGGTTCATGGAACGAGACTGACGATTGTAATATCGTTGAGCCATATGACCGTCCGCGCTGTTATCACCGTGTCAGAACTTCGTGTCGACTAGAGATGCAACAATGGCGTAGACGATACCAACATTCTGGTACAGAGGAGTCGTGGCTATTTCCACTCTTTACGGAAAATCAAATCCCCAAGGTCTGCGATCGACATGCTGTGTTGTACACAACACGTAGGACACCCAAGCCCTATCCGCGAGTACCCAGTCCGTAGCAACCCAAACCCTATTCCCGCCGACACCGCCCACGATCGGGTGCCCCAGAACTCCCCCAGATGCTCTCCTTCCTCAAACACGCTCTACGCTGTGCAATGTTGTACAAGAGCATACACTTGGTTCGCAAAACTTTCTACTGATCTAGCCTAGACCTCTAGACCCCTAACTAACCCTCCTCCGATCTCTCAGCGGCTCAGAACTCAATTTTCTGATCCGCAGTCTCCCCGCGCAAGGCTAGCAGCGAAACGGGCCTGGGCCATGGGGGGCAAGGAGGGAAGTCGACTTCCCCGAATCACGGGACATAGTCTACTCGCGGAGCATAATACGTTCAGGGTCCAGATTGTTTCCTGCGTAAGTCAAGGACGCGCCCACAATGCACGGCGGCATGATGCGTGTCAAGGAAACGTAGCCCAGGATCGAGTGCTTGAATCATGCAACACGACTGAGCGGATTGAGGGGATCTCGAACGCGCCCCGGTGACAACAAGGCGACTCCATTCTAGTGGCAATCGAAACTCGCGGAGCATAGTAGGCCCCAGACTTTCAGTCTTACTCCGCGGGCGTGTTGTCTCACGGATTATCGTGGGCATGGCTCGAAGGGGCTAGAATGCGGCACATGAATAGGACAGATGACTGTGAATTCGATGAGTAGTGCGTGTCTGACCTCATTGACTGAAGTTGCCACCATCGAACAGAACCCCCTCTTCGTCGAGAAATATCAAATTTTTTTTCTCATGTGACTATAGACTCTTGGAATACATTCTCAGGGTGAGGCGAAGATCCATTCAACTCGATACAGACCAATCTAAGCCCTTTCAACCTGGGTTCACCGCACTCAAGAGACCTTCATATGTTGGTAATCGAACAAATGGGTTGTATATAGCATACAAAATACATGTACAACAACATCTTCGAAGCAATAAATCAAACTAGCCCCTGCTCGTCTTGCAGCCATACCATCGTATTGCACCCATCACAATTCTGAATGACTTGATTCTTGACACTTCACACATGGTCTCTGAAACCCACCCGTGGACATGTTATAGACTTGTTCCCCTACATACCTTCTTCTATCAAGAATCCATGCCCATCGTCTTAAATGAAGAGATAATTAAATCAATACGAGGACCTCGCTCACACTCTTCAACCACTACTTCCATCCATCTAATCAAATAACCCGTAAACCCATCTAAACACTCCTCCTTCCTTCCCATATGTAATTAATAGTCAGAGAAAGGGGAGCCGGTTAGAAGTCTTACACCCTAATACTCCAGCTACAATGCACCAAAACATTCTCGTCTTCGTTTTTTTTTTTTAAAAAAAAACGACGAGCCATAGATTTCTACGACCTTGATACTTTTGACTACTATGTATCATTCGTTTTATTCTAGAAACGTTGAACGAACCCAGGAATGGGGGCTTGTACAAGTAATACATATGCGACTTTCACGGCTTTAAATCTTGGCTTTGGTATGTATAGACAGACGTCTACCTACCATGATATTGGATTTAGATATGACAGGATGAAAAATGAAAGGGAAAGGAGGTTGGTGGATGCAGTATGTAAGAGGTGGGAAGATTTATACTGCTGTATTTAGAGTTGGATCACCGGGTTTCGTGGATGTGTGGATAGATGGGTTTGTAGTTCGAGTCGGTGATTTGATGGTGGGTGTTATAGGCGTGAGACGAGAGCTGGTAAGTTGATATCTTATCTATATTACCGTTAATTGTATATAAAATACGTAGCAGGAAATGTAATTGGAATAAGTATCTTCTTGTAGCTATCTCATCATCGACATGTATGCAAAACAATATAACCTAAGCTTTCTACGGCAGATCCTCGATAGCAGAGCATAAGCTTCAAAAGTTTTGAGTTCTCTGTGAATAGACTATATGCGTGTTCCGAGTGAGTTGTTTTATCATTAAGGCCTTTTATTATAGTAGGATGTACCTAAATACTTAGAAATCCAAGCAAAGCATTGAATACTACACACGGAAGAAACGATGTATTCTCCCAAGCTATCTACATCCTCACAGCTTGATTCAATATACACCTAGAAGCTAAGCAGTCTCGTTGAATCTCTTGAAATTGTCAGAATCAAACAGCCCTAGTAGTCACTCTTCGTACCATACCCTGTAACCGTAAACTCGCACTCTGCCAATGGAGAATGAACAAGAGGATGTTAGATTGCGTATAAGCTCTGAATTACTTCCAAGTATATACCTAGAGTAGATTCTGCTCAACGGAAATCACACTTTAACTAGATAAAACGGATAACTAATGAAACAAAATATACTCACTCCCAGACCAACTACGTCAGCGAAACACAACCTAAACCCAGCTACAGATCCCGCACACACACGACTAATGCTCTAGACAACCATCATGTTTAAGATCAGCCAGACCATCTAAAGATTATACATACACCATCCCAAATGCACAGAAGCATATCCCAGTACCAAGTCGTCCACCCATAAATCCAAATCCAAAAACCATCTCCCATGAGACAAACAACCAAACAAATCTCCCCCAACCTTCGAAACACAGTCAAACGCTACCAGGCGTTCAACCCCCAAAGTACACAGCCATCACATCACAAAAACTACTATACCAATACCCGCCCAATCGATTCCTACCATACTAGGACAGGGAGCACTTTCCGAGTATTTCGACTCTAAATTTGTTGAGGAGGACACTATCTTTTAACTACCACGGACATACTTTCGCAAAACAGCGATATGGAATCTAAAACGAAAACCTGGGTAATTCACGGTTCGCTTCGTTGGATCTAAGATGCGCGCCTATACAATCTTTTTACTTTGCCGTTGCGTGTGTGTTGTCATTGTTCTGTGACTGTTTTTGCGAGCGGATTGGCTGTGCAGCACAAACCCATGCTTCTATCGTACTCTATGTCGGTATATACCTAAGGGACGGGTAAGGGGGGTTGAGGGGTTTCCGATCAGGGGTTGGCATGCGGAAGGGATTATAGCTCATGGCGCAAGTCTCTTGACCGAAGGTATAAGACTGTGCGGCTGTATATAAGTTTGCTTCACAGTTGTGTTCAAGAAAAGAATGATTCATTATAAAGACGTATGAGATTATCTATGTTCGCAGACTAACTAGACTTTTTATCAAAACTCCATCAGGTCCACAGGGAGAAAACACCACCAGCTCCTGATGCAATCAATGAAGTCTCTCCGAACAGCCCCTTCGTTTCTGTTTGGAAGGGGGAGACGAGAGCATGTGCAGATAAAACGAGAAAAGAGAACCAACCCACTATGGCTCTCAGCAAAAAAAGACAACGCAAATCGGACTTGTCCAGTCTATGGGGAATTAGGCCACACCATTGCATCTCGCTGCCCAGGGAATATCGAAAAACCTGTCATCCCTCTCTAGGGTATCATCATCCGTACGATGTGCAGGTCTGATGCACACTTCTGGATCTTCAGCGAGAAAAAAAGCATAGAGAAATGTATGTAAAGTGAATCCGCAAAGAAAAGTGGTCTATGTCAGTTGCGCCGGAAACCATTAGAAAACTGTATGGATCATGATGGTACTAGAAGACGAGCGCAATCAACGAGGAGTGGACGAGGACTGCGCTGCTCATCATCGATCTACCAGCGGCTGTTGCGAATCGGAGCAGTGTTGCTTCCGGTCCAGTCTACAATGATCAGTCAGCAAAGAAATGCTTTCGGGGTTAAAACAACTCACTTCCACCGCGACCGTGACCGCCGCCACGTCCACGTCCACCTCCCCATCGACCACCGCCTCCGCCACCGTTGTATCGGGCCATCTCATGTAGCTTGGGGTCAATTTGCTGGCGAGACTCGGTAAGTACAGAGACAAGATCACGAGCCTGCTTCGAGTCTAGTATATCGTTAGTCATTGTTTAAACGGTGGGAACAATCGTTGACTTACTATCGGTTGTGAAGAAAGTGATGGCGGTACCCTTGGCACCGGCACGACCGGTTCGCCCAATGCGGTGAACGTAGTCCTCCGAGTTGTTCGGGTAGTCATAGTTCAACACATGGGTAATGTTACGGACATCTTGGAAAAGAAATGTTAGCACAATCGGTAAGTAATGATGCACGAAAAAAGACGACCCAAAAAATTTGATCGCATGAAGCTGTAGAATGTTGCATGCAATCGTCTCTGTGCGCTACAAAGACATGGCATCCAGGTCCAGACAAAAAGGCTGCGAACATCTCCTGGTCCAGGAAACCTTGGAAGAGAATGCGACTTGAACAAGTCATGTTATCTCATATCTGCCTCAGTAGTACCTCATGGTCGATACCTGAAACAAGCTCTGGTGAAGAGGCTCCCTCACCGGCAAAGCCAAGGATCCTGGTGATCAGTTTCGAGAAACACAAAAAGCCCTGGACGATGTCATGTTGTTCAATTGCGGCAAGCGCACGAGACGTATCAAGCAGAGCACCTTTACAGATCACGCAGTAAGATATATCAGGGGGTCAGGGGGTTGGGGGAGTTTTGGGGGTAGGGGCGGGGTGTTAGGGGGGTTTGTAATCATACCGATACCACGGGAAGCCACATCGGTGGCGACCATGATGGGGCTCTTGCCGGTCTTGAATTCATTCAAGACCCAATCGCGCTCATTCTGTTGCTTGTCACCGTGAATGGCTGCGATTATGTTAGTACTGTGGCCGAAGAATAGGGGGGCTTGTTTAGGACTTACACAATGCTGGCCATCCGTCCTGTCGGAGGAAACGGGTAATCTCGTCTGCGACTCGCTTGGTGCCTGTGAAGATCAAAACTTTGTTGTCCCTATCGTCCATGATGGTCTCGAGGTGCTTGGTCATTCTGTCACGCTTCTCGAATTCTGAGACTACCTCTACAATCTGCTGGATGCGATGATTGGCTGAAAGATCCATGGAGCCGATGTTGACCTGAATGAAATCTTTCTGGTAATCCGCAGCCAACTGACGCACTTCTTTTGGCCAGGTAGCAGACCACATGCAAGTCTGGCGATCCGGACGGATTTGCCCAATAATCTTACGGATCTGAGGTTCAAAACCCATATCAAGCATGCGATCAGCCTCGTCGAGTACAAGATAGGTTACACGGCGCAGGTTGGTCTTTCCGGCTTCTAGCATGTCGATAAGACGACCAGGAGTGGCAATGCAGACTTCGACACCCCGAGCAAGATCGCGAATCTGTGGACCCTTGGGCACACCGCCGTAGACGCAAGTGTTTCGGATTCGAGAAGACTTTCCAAACTTGCTGATCTCTTGTTGAATCTGAACGGCCAACTCACGGGTCGGGGCCAGGATCAAGACGATGGGACCATCACCGGGAGCGAGGAGAGGCTGGGCATTGATGTGCACAATTGCTGGAAGGCAGTAGGTCAGGGTCTTTCCGGATCCGGTCTCAGCGATACCAACAACATCGCGTCCAGACAAAGCCATCGGCCAGCCTTGAGACTGGATGGCGGTGGGCTTTGCAAATCCTTGTGCCTTGACTTCGTTCATAACGTATCCTGGGAATCCAGCTTCGTCAAATGTAGTCACAGGCTTGGGTACACCTTTGCCTTGGATGGTGATCTGGTGTTCTTTTCGGAAGGCGTCGACCTCAGCCTGGGATCGTTCGGCGACCGAGTCGTCTTCCTTGTAGAAGGACTTCTCGAACTTTGGAAGGGCATCAAGATCTGTGACGTATGTTAGTTTGATCCTTTGCAACGTCGCATTGTTGTACCTACCCCAATTTTGCTGCTTCAGGCCCTGGCCGAGGTTTGACATCCTGTCACCTCCACCACCATATCCTCCACCGCCGCCGCCGCCGTAGCCGTTGGAGTGACCGCCGCCATGGCCTCCGCCATAGCCATTCGAGTAGCCGTTGCTACCACCGTATCTAAAAGCAAGTTAGCAAGCACGCCTCGGAAAAAGATAAAGAAGAGGGAGTCTACGCGGTCGCAGAGAGTGAGTCCACACCCGCTTGATGTGTTCCGTCTGGTGAAGTCGACGAACTCGGTCTGCGCGTAGAATTTGATGAGAAAGAAATTGCGGGAGGGTTTGGGGTCGCCCAGAACACTTCGACCGAGGCCTGCTCCGTGGGGATATTTGCATACCCATACGCAGCATACTGGTTGTAGTCGTAGTTATAGTTGTAGGCGCCGTAACCACTATTTCCGCTATAATCGTACCCGTTTGAATAGCCGTTGCTACCGCCGTGGCGACCACCGTAACCGCCTCCGTAGGACATGATGGCGAATGTTTCAGTAGGGACTGATGAGAGAACAAACACTTTGGGGGCGAAGGAGCGTGTATCGTCTCGCGGGGAGCGAGAAGTGCGTGATAAGCGGGTAGAACGACAAGAAAGTGTCGCGGGTGAGAGAGAAACTGTAGAAAATGGAAATCAAGAAAGGGTGGCTGAGTTCCTGTCGAAGGAAGGGAGTGAAGAGAGAAAACTTTGGGCGGTCGCGAAGGGCGAAGGCAACCCAAAATTTGTTCGTTTAGTCAGGCGCCGAGCCCGCTCTAGCCCAATGCGAACAGTAAGGGACCGCCTCACCGAGGCGGCAAATACGTTCACGTGACGTGAATCAGACTTTTCTTTTCTTTCAGGTAAAAGTACATGTGATTGGAGTCCTTTATCCTCTAGCCAATCCGCTCTACAAACTGATAGTGCTTCAAGCCGTTGCAACTTTACTTCTCGTCTCCTGTCGCATTCAACCCCATGTCCCAGAAACCTCTCTCCATCTGTAGCACAAGTTATTAATGACAAGGGCCATGAACTCTCGGAAGCTTCGGAATAAACTTACATTGGTAGCATGGATGAAAATATCTGCAAGATCATCGATTCTGGAGGCTGACTGCTTTACTGCGCATTGCTCTATCAGATCTACAAAAGTTAGCACGACTCGGCATGGTACAGATAAGCCGTACCTGAACCATTTCTCATGGCTTCCACATAGTCATCATCAACATATGTCTCGATCCATTTCCAGTACTTGCTCCCTTGACGCAAGGTAGTGGGGTCATCATAGAGCCGCCTTGCAATGATGCCGTATCCTATTAGACAGGGCAATAGTGCTATCTGCAAGGCGAGCCAGTCTTCAGACTGTCCAATATCGAGGACGTATCTTGCAGGACCATTAGATTTGGCCGGTTTCAGGGTCTGAATATACATACCTTGTATAGGCCGTACATGCTTGGGATATGTCAGCTTGGGATCTCCAGTGAACATCATTAAGCACTCACCCTGATCCTCTTCGTGCTTCTCTATGTCATCTATAGAAAGTCCATAATCTTTGCAAAACTCGACATGGAGTTTGATTTCCTCTTGAAGATGCAATACTTGTTGTGCTGACTACGGAAACGATTAGTCGTTAAGGCCCTGGTGCCAGATCTGGATGCCACTTACTCGGCCAATATCGGCCATAGATTTCGATTTGTAGGAAGCAAGTGCATTGGCCCGTGCAAAATGAATCTACAGAGAGGTCAGCTTTTGGAAGCCGCGACATGATCTCGCCCTTACTAAGAAGAGGTAGTCTTGGACCAGATAATGCTTGAAGTTCTCGATCGGGAGAGAACCGTTTGCCATGCGCTTCACAAAGTCGTGCTCCGTATAATGCCGCCAAGGACCTTGAACGTCCTCTCGTTCCAAGAGGTATTCTATAAAACCCCCTCTTTCGTTGTTAGCATCCTTATTAGAGCAATATTGGTGACACTTACGGTACGAAGGGTAGTGTGTAGGTGGAATGGAAATGATTGATAGGGCCACTTCCTTTGCCAATGTCTTTACTAGTCTTTATTCCGGCATCAATGTATTTATTTGCGCATTTGACAGCCTTGACCATGTCGTAGCCAAGTGACAAGTTACAGGCAATTGCAGCTGCTAGAATGAGCCAAAGGCCCACGGGGGCCCCAAGCAGGGCGAAATAGGCAACTTACAGGCTAAGGAGCATCCCGTTCCGTGAGTATTTTTAGACTTTAAATGAGCCGTCTCCATCATGATGGCCTTTCCCTCTCCGTAAAGCACATTCAACACGATATCTTTTTCAGCTTCTACTTTCGATACAACACGGCCCTTGGTCAACGGTAGGTGACCTCCCTTGAGAAGCACATATTTAGGTCCCAGAGTTTGCAGAGACTTTGCTATCTCTACAATGTCGTCGACTGTTTCGGGATCCTTAAAGGCAACGCCGGCGGTCTTCAGGAGGAGTTTTGCTTCTGGTAAATTTGGTGTGAGAACAGTACAGCGGGGAAGTAGCTGTTTGATGAGAGTGTCGACGGCTTTTTCAGCTAATAGCTGCGAACCACTTGTTGATACCATTACCTTTTTATGTTAGTTGGATACAGAAATGTGGCTTGAGTATTAGATTACTGGATCAACAACAGACACCTCGATGTTGTGATGCTGGAAACTATCCGCAACCACACGGATGGCATCGGCCGATGCTAACATTCCTAGCAATCGAATGAGTACCGTCCGGAAATGGGGGTAGTCAGCCTGAACACACCTGTCTTGACGACATCAACACCAATGTCCTCAATACAGGCATCAATCTGTTTCTTGAGGAAGGTAGGGGGAGTGTGATGGATGTCGTAGACTCCTAGAGTATTCTGCGCCGTTAAAGCGGTGGTAGCCGTCATCGCATAGCATCCATGTGCGGCAATGACCTTTTGGTCAGCCTCTAATCCGCTGGGCCCCGATTATCAACACTGAATTCAAATCGGGTTCAATGTATACTTACGCTCCGCCAGAGCTATCCGAGCCGGCGATCACAAGCACACGCCTTGCAGACATCCTAGGGCATGGGTCTTTAATGGTGGCTGTATCAATGCTAGCTTTAGAAATTCTTTTCGAACCCCGCTATCGCACAAGCGAGACCCACGTCACCGTAGCGTAGTTCCGGTATGCGAGCATGTAACACTAATCTTTGTGTATCAAATGATGTCAATATTCAGGTGGAATGGATTATCCTCCTGCATGTCGTCGTCATGTTGCTAGACTTCTATCGATTACTCGCCCAATCGAGTCTTCACTTTCGGCCAGAGTCACAGACCAACTTCAAACTTCTTGGGGCCTCTTGGATCTCGGCGCTCTACCCTTTTTCGATTGCTTCTGAAATCTCAATTTGGATACGTTTCGTCATTAGCACTTTTGGATATCATGTTCACTTCTTCTAACGCGGACCATTGGCTAATCGTGGTGCAGCCTTTGAGGTCTGCTGTCATCTCATTCGCAGCCAAATGCGGCCCCGATGTCGCTGTAGCCGTTAATATGAACGGGACAATTTCCCAGAGACACACCCACAAAAGAACTTTGCGGCCATTGATACTTGAACTGACGAATGAAACAACAACTCAATCAGAATCTCCTTCAAACTCCGACACAAATGGATCTAGAAGCAACATTAGCTGTATGGAATTGCACCGTGTTCGCGTACAATTCGTACCTCTCATCGGAGTATATTCTAAAGTCCCTCCGACTTTCTCAGCGAGAGTTTCCCGTATCAGAGCAAGCTCCTTGTCAAAGATAAGAGTATCAGGATCTGCCATGTCGATCATGACTCGAATGCCTTGGTTTCCTGTCCCAAGGCAGGATATGAATTCCAGAAGTCCATCTGTCGTGAATTTGGATATGCCTGAAAATGCAACACTTCTCAGGTTTGTGAATCGCTTGATCTGTTCCAATACTACATCTTTGATCTCTATGCCAGTGATGTAAAGGTCTTCGAGATGCTGCATATTCTCAATCATCGAAACGATATGCTGATCCTGGAATACCTCTTGAACGAGGAGAAGCTTGAGGGATCTCAACTCTGTTAATTGTTGGACCGAGTCGACTAAGATATCAACATCGTCGCGAAACATTCCTTCTGTATCGCCGTTCAACGAGAGGTACTGAAGTGATGATCGTTGCTGCGTCAGCGCCTGGTGGAATAACCGACTATCTTTGGCCGTGTAAGAGTCAATTTCTAGGTAACGTAGATGAATTTTTTCCTCAAGCAAGACTGGAGCAGCGATGGAAGAGGCTGATAATAGCTTCGTGAATGTCAAACGTTTGAGATATTCGCATTTCCGCAGCCAGTCAATCATTTCGAGAAAGACATCGTTTTGAGTCTGCTCAAGATTGGTTGTGCCGTGGTTATCTTCGATCTTCAATGCTTCTAGTGCCTTGCAGCCACTAAGAAGCGACAAATGCGGAAGGGACTCGTTGGAGACGGACAGCGTCAATTCCTTCAATGACTGACTGTGCGCATTTAAGGCGAGGAATGACTCTGCGCCAACGCCGATATCTCCGATCGTTGTGAGCTGTTTAAGCGATTGCGGCTTTATGGTACCTAGAAATCGAGCAAATTTATGATCCCGCTCTTCTGCCGCCCTATACGGTCAGTCTATTTGGGACGAGAAGGTTCCGGAACACTCACCATGTGTATATGATCAATGAGTTAAATTGTGGGCAGTGCTGGTAAATAGAAGCATGAACTAATTCATCTTCGAGGGGGGTACCATCCGACAGCTCCAACCTCTGGAGCCGAGGAAATCTTGGTGCCCATCGGACCAAGGCACGCGAGAGGACTGCTCGGCCTTTGATACCAAGTGCCATGTTGTCACTTATTGTTTCAAGCATGGGCGTGTGTTGTGTTACGACTTTAGCGAGCAAAGTCAGTCATGGTTGAAGTAAAAGCTATAATGAGAGCGCCCTCACTTTCTCCAATTCCGTCTAGAATCCCAGAGATATTCAACCTGCTGAACTTCTTCCCTTTTGGGCCAAGGGGCGTGTCCGTGGTCTTGTAAAACTGGTTTAGTGGGCCAGAAAAGAAGTGCCTGTAGCAGGTACTTAGCGAAAAGACGCAAAAGTTAGTTGAATATGACCTACTTCGGAACTTTGCCTTTGAATTGGTCATCTTCGAGGAGGTAGCCAAGGTCTCTGAAGTCCAGAGCTTTGATGTATCGGCAATAAGGGAAAAGTGTGGCGTCGAGACTGGATGCAATTATAGATCTCCACAAAATCGACCACTTCTGGACCATGAGCTGCTTGGTCGCGAGTGGAACGGCTTCATCTTCTCCACCTCCACGAACGGGAGCCAAATGATGAGATCTGATGTGAATGGCATAGGTTATTTAATATTCCTTCCAGTATCACGGTTGTACTGTGAATCCAAGCATCAGGACGTACCGATACATATGGGTCAATGCGGGAACTGCGAGAGCCCGGTTGGCGCATGCGCAGTTGAAAAGCGTGTCAAATTGTTCCTGTTGCGCGAGCTCTTCGCAAAGAACATGCAAGATATCGTCTGGAAGTGCTGGCGCCATGATATTAATCGAATACTGAGATGGATGAATTTGACTGAAAGAATGAAGAGCCCTGGTGTTTGGTAGGGGCCTAGTGACGTTGTGGTTCGCGACTAGCGCGTTTTCGGATCGAGGACGCGAAAGCACGTTGACGTTCCTGACCTTCCGGTCGCTAACGCCCGGCCAGCCTTCTCCTCGCGCAGCAGCGCAACAACTAGAAGGGGTCAGAATTTCCCCCAAAGATGTTTCGACTTGGGTAGCATGGTCGTGCTCAACTTTACTCTGACTCCCGGGGCAGCGGCAAAGGTCCATGATCTCCTCGTCTGTCTCGGGAAATTTGGCGAAACAGTTGCCATCGAAGCGCGTCGGGACCGGGTAGGTGATGCCATTCCTACATGTCAAAGGTTTCAATTCATCCCTTTCATAGTTTACCTTCACCGCTCTCAATTCCTCCAAGTCAGCCTACGCTGCTTTAACCTTGGACGGGAAACAATTCTTCTCAAAGTATGAATGTGTCCCTAGTCATGGAGGCCCCGATGGGCGGTTCACGTGCAGTATGTACACCAAAGCCCTGCTATCGGTATTCAAAGGTCGATTGCATGACCCACTTGGAAGAGATGGAGCCATCGATCGCTGTGAGGTCAGCGTTCAAGACCGGCCAGATGAAACACAATGTCGATTCATTGTGAGAATGGTGTGCAATCAAGGAGTCATCAAAACATACAAATTGACTTATGAAGCGGTCGAAGTAATGCACGCGCTTTTCGATCGCAACATTGCAACCAATAGATGGTCTATGAATTCAGGCGCTATGAAAGAATATATCGAATACTTTGGCACCAAAACAGAGATGCTCGATATATTTGCTGGCGACGATGGAAGAGCGGTCTTTAAGAGCTACACAGAGAAGATCTCGAATGGAAAGGAGATTCTCAAACATCCACTTGTGACTGCGGTTGCAGTCAACACGACTGATTTCGAAGAGTTCAATGTTCAGGCCGGCCTTCACATCATCATTAGCGTCAAGGACTTCAAAGCTATTGTCGTCCATGCAGATACCCTCAAGACGGGTCTGAAAGCGTACTATTCGCAACCTACTCGACCCCTACAGTTCAGTTACGGGTGTGAGGGCCTTTCATGCGAGTTCACGCTCATGACCTCTGGCGAATACAATGGCAGCGCAGCCCCCACTCCGGTCCCACACCAAATGCCCAGCATAGCAAATTCTCGCGCCCAGCCTGCCGCTTTAGAGAGGACGGAGAATCGTAGTATGCGGTCAGACATGCCCCCTCCCGTAGAACCCGCCTCTCGGCGTACAACGCGGCGACGGAATCCTGGGTCGCGAAAACCCTCTTCCCCCAAGCCCCCAGGAACTGATCCCGAGAGCTTATTCGTCCCTCAAGGTGAGGATGATACGAGATGGGAACCAGTCGATTACAACAATGAAGAAGAAACCCTCGGATGGGATGCCAGTGCTGAGCATGACGCCTCTATATTCCCTACTTTCCGGGATAGCGGCAGCTTGTCAAGAACAGAGACCGAGGATAGTAACGAAGCTGTGGCTCCAACCCAAAGACTATCACAGATCAAAGGGTTGTGGTAGCTGGTCTCTGCATATTGCCAGCATAGCTGAAATCGGGACTCAGCTAGAACAATGCAAGGAACTTTACTCTGCATATGCATGCTCTGCGGGCGGAACGCGGCGGCGAATGGTTCCATGGGCGTGCGATTGCTTTTCTCAAGCTTGTAGGCTTATTGTACAAGGGGGTAATTTGAACTAAGCTCGTGAAGACGAGCTGAGGACGCGATACGAGTATCTATGTATTAACGCACATGAAATGATAGACAACACATATATTCCGTGTAAATTTTAACTGACTCTGGCTTCCAACGCTAAAGTACTTTGCTGGTGCTCAATCTATTGGTGCCACATCTATGCAAGAAGACGAAACCGCGGCGTCATAATCCATGATGCTCCTTTAACTCCTCTACCTAGCAAAACGATCATTGGCTCGGCGACGTGATCACACTCACTTCCTCCTCCAACGAAGAAACTTGAGTCAAAATGAAGCTCGTGCTATGCCCAGCCCCAATCGTCACAACATCCCCTTCAAACCTGGTAATCTCGTTCCACGTCCCTGAAACATATCCATCAACTTTTTGTGGTATATCGGAAATATTTCCAAGATTGCCATGGGATCCCCATCCCCATGCGAGGATTTTGCGATCTCTGGTCAATGCAAGAATATGGTCTGAACCAACGGCGATTCGGTCGATTAGAGGTAGGTCTGGCGGAACGAGTTGCCAAAGGTTTTGTTTTCCCCATGCAATGAGCTTTCCGGTGTCTAGTAATACAAAGATCGAGTTCCATGTTGCACCGACATCCTTCCATCCTTTGATGTTCTCAGGCATGTCTGTTAATAATTTATGTTTGTCGGTGCCGAGAACTATATGCTGGCCAGATTGAGGATCACCGACAATGTAGGTGAAGTATTGACCACAGACGACTTTCTTTGCCGGGAAAGAGATTCCGCTCAATCGTGTTGGGACGGATACTTTTTCTGCTGCCAGATTTGCTCCCAGTTGCCCGTTTCGAGACCTTCCCCAGCCGTAGACTTCTCCAGATTGGAGGACTGCTGCATAATGATAGCTACCGGCGGCGATATCGATTGGAGCTGAAGGTAGTCCGTTAGTTAGGCCTAGTGGTTCGAAAGGCGAGGTTCTATCTTCCGTAATCCTATCAGGACATGCCGTATTCTGGTCTCCCCGTCCTAATTCCCCCTGTGAACCCAACCCAGCCGTGTATAGTGATGGCGATGTTTCCGGAGCCGATGATTTGAGGGTAAAGCCTGACGAATCCCATCCGGCAGCGCACAGCGCTATGTCTTCGTATAATTTTACAAACTTGTCGAATGTATGAGATTCAGTGGATTTCTCGTCGTTTCTATCATCATATTTGAATAATGGAGGAAATCCGAGTTGCTTCTGTTGATTTGAGCCAGCTGCCCAGACTTCATTGGAGTGAGTCAGGAGGATCGTGTGATTTCCGCCACCATGTATGGATTTAATATTCTCCTTCGTATACAAAGAAAGATCAGGCACCAGCCTCAGATCAAAAACCTTTTCTTTCACATTCCCGATGCCGAGCTGGCCCTCGCCATTACTGCCCAAAGCATAGAGTTGAAACGTCATTGGCGCAAGAATGATATCGAGCGAAATATCCGCGGCGGCGACATCTAGATATCCAGAGGAAGTGGCGCCTTCGAATTAATATCTATATATATGAGTTCTCGATACTAGATCTTAAAATTTGCGAATTCGTTTCTGAATTGATGGTGTCATGGTGCACAAGACTCTATGCTCCTCGGGTTCTTTATGAGCGCATGCACGGACCATGAGAGCGATTCGTGTCCGAAATGACTGCGGGAAGACTCGTGCAAAGACTCTTTTTCATCATAATTCTCATCATTTCATCAAACTCTACAACAGCAGGTGCTCTTCATGGACTTAGAGATTATATACATATGTGACATCCAAATCCGTCACTCCCTTAGTCTCCCACTCGTTCGACCCAGCATCTCGCTCTCCCGCTGCAATTCTCTTCTCGCGCTGCTTGTTGACATAGTGCAGGCCACAGACGTACACAAGTGTGAGCAACATTGCCAGACCAGTAAGTCCCAAATTGATACGAACACCACCAAGATATCTAGGACCTTGCTGGGCTTTGAAAATCTGGCCAACCACAACACCGGAGCTGTTGCCGACGCTGAAGACGAACCCGAGCGCAGTGGATCGCTTGAAGTGGCCAGCGAAGTTGCTATTGAGCCAGACAATCGACAAGCCGGTCTGAATTGATTGTTAACATCGAATCATGAAAAAGGGGTTCACCTAGACTTACTGAAGAGTAAACGCCAACAGCGAGCATGAATACTGATGTGTACCGAGCCGCTAGGTTGGTAGTGCACAACATCATAATGTAGCCGATCATGAGGAAAACACAAGCTGTCATCATGAAAGGAGCACGCAGTCTGAAATGATCCGACATAAAGGCCAGGATAAAGTATGAGATGGTAGCCCAGATATAGACCGGAACCGTCAGCAACTGAGCATGAACGCTCGTGTAACCAAGACCCCTGATGATTGAGGGTAAAAAGGTTGTGAAACTGAAGAGAGATATGTCGACAGAAAACTCCAAGACAGCGTGCAAATAAGTTTTAGGATCCTTGAATGCCGAAAGAACCTTGGACCAGTTGAACTTATCTTCGATGGAAAGATGAGGATTCAGCTCGTGACGAAGACGCATGACATTACGTTCCTCTTCGTTCAAGAACCAAGCTGTCCTGGGATCCTTAGGAAAGACGGACCAGATCACTGGAACGAGGACAAGGGTAATTATACCTTCGATAATGAAGAGCCACGACCAGGAAGGCAATCCACCAGCGTGAACGTTTGAAACCGCAGATGCCAGAAGACCACCAAAAGCACCTGCGATAGCGCTGAAGCAGTAGTATACGGCTGACCGCTTGGACATCTCCGATTTGAGGTACACCATTCCAATATAGGCGTTGATACATGGTATAAGGCCAGCCTCGAAAACCCCGAGTAAGAGACGGCAAGCGTACAGCTGTTGTATGTTCTTGACGAACCCCATACCTAGACACACTGCACCCCAGCCAGCCATGCAGCCTGACAAGAGGTTCTTTGGTCCTACGACCTTGAGGGCGATGGAGCACGGCGTTTCGAAAATGACATAGGTCGCAAAAAATACAGTGACTGCATTGCCGAACTCATTGCCCTTGAGATTCAAATCTTCAGGGAGACCCATGATGTTTGTGGCTCCCTTGATGATCGATTGATCAGTTCTGAATGACCATATGATGGGGAAAGGATACACTTACGAGATTGTTTCGATCCAAGTTAGCGAGCAGATACATTATACCGAAGCTTCCGAGTACCACCGTGTCGAGTTTCAGAATAGTTCGCTTCTCGATCACTGGATCAATGACCTCCAACTGAGCCATATCGATGCTAGGGGTAGTTGGCGACTGATAGATGTCTGGGTTTTTGGTTTCGGACATCTTCACGACAGGTAGAAGTACAAATGAGGCAGAATCAAAACTTGGAATCTATCCTGATGCGATATTGCAAGAACACGGAGCCGAACTCTTGTTTTATGCTGAGTATTGACTCCTCGATACAAATGCTACATGCGCCACCTCCACAAAATGGAAACTGACACCCGGCATACTTTGGACCGCCTGTGTACTATGAATCGTAGTGATAGGCTCGTATCAAAGCACCAGAGCAACCCAGATGTTTTCCATGGCCTCTATTGGACAATCAGATAAGCTTAAACCCCAATCTCTACGAATGGAATTATGTACCGGAGATAGGTTTATCATCCAGGCTGATCTCTACGATGTGTTGGAGTAGCTCTTATCAGGGCTTCTTATTGGCTCTTTAGTTGCCCGCCTTGGCACAATGATAACAGCAAGACTAACCTCATACATGCGCCACTACTGTTTGAGGGGGAGCTTACGAGCCCAGAAGTTGCTGGTTTACTTGGCCGCCCTGCCGTCCTGGCTGTCGGGCGATAAGGACCCAGGAGCACTTCGCCGGATCTGCAAGGCCTCGAGATTGCACCGAATCAGAGATCTCCTACGGCCAAACACCCTTCGTTGCTTTTTTGACTAGAACGGCCGTCTTGTCGGGCAACTGAGAAATCGGTCACTACCCCGCAAGTGATTATGCCTTGATTGTCATGGATTTCGAGGCCATGGGCTTTGCCACGCGGCGGACGTTGTTCCCCGATTTTGGGCTATTGACTTTTCCTAACATTGCCGGTATACGGTAGTCACGCCCAAGAAACGAGCAGTCGAGATCTTCAGAGCTCGGCCGTTATCCTTTACGGTTCTGCCGTTGTTGAGCGCTCTGTCTCGCTGTAGTTTCGATGTTGACGGAGGATGCCCGACACATAGGAAGAACGCCGTTACGGTCAAGGCTCGTGCAACAATCATCTGATGGTAGGAGAGAGCATCGAGACGTTGGCTTCTTATAACAAGTAGAGAGAATAACGGAGACCTCTTTCGAATTTTCTCACACATTTGTGAAGACCCTACGAACGTAACAATGGCTTCGAATTACGACACTGCTGAGTACGACGTGGTCATTGTTGGAGGAGGGCCAGTTGGCCTCCTGATGGCATATCAATTGAGGAGATTTGGGGTGTCTGTATGCGTGCTCGAGCAGTATGAGAAAGAGACCCAAGATGCCTATGGCCGTGCCATTGCGCTCTTCCCTAGGACTCTTGAACAATTAGATCAACTCGACCTCATTGATCCTATGGTACAACTTGGTTTCGCTTGTAGAACAAGTGTCACATACAAGAATGGAGAAAGAGTGTATGGCCACCAGCGTATGAGATGTCTCGTAGTTTGTTTGCTAATTGACAACTATTAGGATTCCTGGCAGAGTCTGGACATTCATGGAGAATATCCGCGATACAACCTATGATTTCACTCTTGTGCTGCGCCAAATGTACACCGAAGCCATTTTCCGCGAAAAGCTCGAATCCATTGGCGCATCGTATCACCAAGCCGTCCAATGCACCGATTTCAACATTGACGAATCTGCGCCGCTTAACTCTTACGGCGTAACATCTACATTCACTGATAAAAGAACACAGCGAACTTTCAAATTGAAAAGGTCAGAGCTATCGCCAAGTGGAAGATTAATTCAGCTAATGATAATACAGCAAGTACTTAGTGGGTGCAGATGGCGGCCGTAGTTTTGTCCGCAGACACGCCGAAATTCCTTTCGATGGAGATACTACAGAAGATAAATGGATCCGCATCGATGGTATAGTTGAGACAGACATGCCATTGAATAGGTCATACGGGTATGTGATGTACTCTTGAAGGCTATGAGGGTCCTCGTTAATAACGGATCTAGTGCTATTGAAAGCGAAACCCACGGCAACGTTCTATGGGCTCCACTCGACCATGGTGGCACTCGTATCGGCTATGCATATAGTTCCGAGATCGCTTCTAAATACCCCGATGGTGTAACAGAAGAGGTTGCAATCAAGGAGGCAATCGAGAGCATGAAGCCATTCAAGGTCAAGTTCAAGGAAGTCCACTGGTGGACATTGTAAGTCCTTTGCACTGCATGAATTTTTTTCATCCATTTTAATGGCTTTCAGATATGCTATCGGACAGCGAATGGCCAGAGACTTTTCTGCTAAGGATCGCGTTTTCCTCTGTGGTGACGCTGCACACACCCACAGTAGTGGCGCAGCACAGGGCTTGAACACAGGCATCCATGACGCCGTGAACCTTGGATGGAAACTTGCCCTACAGATTCGCGGCATAACTCAGAACGATGTTCTCAGGACTTACTCTCCCGAGCGAAAGTCCGCAGTACAGAAGCTCATCAACTATGACAAAGACATCTCCATTTTGATGTCACATAAGTGGCCCTCATGGTACAAGGGCGATCCAAACGCAGACCCGTACCTTGTTCTCGGTGAAATCTTCGAGAAGGCAGCATCCTTCAACACCGGCTTGGGAATATCCTATTCCTCCAACATTCTCAACCAAACATCGGAGCTTGAATTGGCCGTCGTTGCAGGCAGCCGCCCTCCAGATGTCGAGCTGAGCACTCCTGGCACTAATCAGAAGACCCGGTTTCAACGCGTCACCCGAAATCTCGGCAAGTTCTGGGTAGTCATCCTTACGGGCAATGTCAATTCCACACGACCTTCCCTCCAGGTACTACAAAAATATCTCGACTCCTTGCACGAGTTGAAAACACATCAAGCTATTGGCTGGACAACGATTAGTCCCGTAGTCGGGTGTTCTTCATTTGAGGCTCTCGGCATGAAGCCTTTCGGAGATACGTATTTCGATGCTACAAACATTGCACATGAGAAATTTGGGGTTGATTTGCAGATGGGTGGTGTAATCATCTTAAGGCCTGATGGATTGGTGGGATCTGCAGGTCCCATAGATGGGCTTTGGATTCAATCGTATTTCTCAAAGGTGTTGAAACTGGAGTCTTCTCCTCAGAAAGATCAGCAGGGTCGGGTGAATAACCAGTTGAGTAGTCGTTTATAGAGCATGCGCAGCTGCAATTGGAGTTCTGGATATTTCAAATCGATGATATAAGACTTTGGTAATTTCTAGATATAAATTTTCTCAAGCATTTAGAAAGCTATTCGCCGAATCTGTCTAGCCGTGATTCTGTTCACTTCAAACTGTTCGACTTGTCATTCATCTTTACACCAATCATTCATTGGCTATGGAGGACTCTCTTGGCATACAGGTCCAAATAGCTACCCCTCCCTCAAGAGATAAATCAGGGACCTCTGTCGTGCGTGCGTACTAGGGGACCCTGCAGCGGGCGATTGAAGCGGCCATCTACGCTTACGGGGGTGCTAGCGGCGACGCCTGACCACTCACAACACTTTCCCGAGCTGCGAACCCTATCAATCCTCCTCTACACGGTGAATAGCCCCGCATGTAATGTCTCGTCATTGAGATTATGAGCGGGGTAGCTTGACTTTATTTACAAAATGTCGTCACTTCCTTAAAAATCTATACAATTTTCTTTAAGCTGAGAGCTCCCAAACTTCATAGAAACATTCAGAATCTTCACAATGCCTGTCATCCCAGCACGCAGAGCAGTAGCCTTTTCAATCAAGAAGGGGCAGGACCTCAAAATCATCAATACCTATGGAAAACAGGTCCTCGATCTTTGGGCCTTCAATCCCAATGATCCAAATGATTTCATGTCAATGGTCCACTCTCGGACCATACTTTTGAAAATCGCGCTCGCTAAAGGGGATACACTGTACAGCACGCGAAGGAAGCCTATTCTGACTTTGGAAGAGGACACCACTCGAGGTGTACACGACATGATCTGGTCGGCATGCGATGCGGAGAGGTACCGTATGCAGGGTGTTGAAGGCTATCATGACAATTGCACAGACAATATGCACAAGGTATTGGTTTCCATTGTTTTAGCATTCTATCTACACCTGCTGATACTGCGTAAATCAGGCACTTAAGGACAACTTTCCCAATTTCAAGATTGCAGATGACTGGGTACCCGACCCACTCAACGTGTTCATGAACGTAGCAATTGATCACCATGGGGGACTCGACATCCGGACACCAACAAGCGAAAGAGGACAGTATGTTGTTATGCGTGCGCAAGCAGATCTTATCATCGTTTTGAGCGCATGTCCTCAGGACATTGATCCCGTCAATGGAGGAACAGTCACAGATTGCGAGTACCTCATCGATGGAGCAGCCGGAGAGCCAACAGCTGGGTTGACTCCTACTGCTTTAACCCGCTCACCATCTAGAAAGGTGAAGATGGCACTTTCCGTTGACTTTGACGCCGTGTCACATTGGCTGGGAACTGGCTGCCACCCTGACAACAATATGGCGGACTACAGCTCCGGCATCTTTGCTGGCCAAGTTGGTGTATACCGTCTTCTTGACATGTTTAAGAAGAATAAGATTGCAGAAAAAGTGACATGGTTCATTCCGGGCCATACGGCAGAGACTTTCCCAAGCGCTGCGAAGGCAGTGTTTGAATCCGGAGCCGAGATTGGACTTCATGGGTATTCTCACGAAGGCATTTACCAGATGACCGAGGAGCAAGAGCGGGATGTGCTTGAGAAATGGTGCGTCTTTTTGGTCAACTTGTTGCACTTGAGAAGTGATACTAACATCTATATTTTGCAGTATCGACGTCGCCACAAAGCTTGCCGGCAAGAAACCTCGCGGATACCGAGCACCAATGTACACCATTCGCGAGACTACTGTCAAGTTACTCCGCGAGCACGAATTCCTCTACGACTCATCTCTCATGCACCACGACTCCCAACCATACTTCACTCCCAGCGACCCGCCTCTGAAAACAATCGACTGGTCTCAACCGGCTTCATCATGGCTAAAGCCCTCATCTATTGCCTCCCAATCCTACCCAGAAGGCCAACATCCCCTAGTCGAGCTACCTTGCGGTTGGTACAACGAAGATATGATGCCAATGATGTACCTTCCTCATCTAGCAAACAGCATGGGCTACGTCTCCACCCGAGTCGTAGAGCAAATGTGGAAAGACAAATTCTTGTGGCTCTGGGAACATAGCAACGAGGGTAACGAATCAGCAGACTTCATATTCCCACTCCTAGTGCATCCGGACGTCAGTGGCATGGCACACATCATTGGCATGATTGATCGATTCTTGAATTGGGTCAATGGATTTGGAGGGTCTGTGGAGTTCTGTACTTGTGAGGAGATTGCAACTGCGTGGTTGGCGACTCAGAAGAAAGCTGCTAGTAAGCTGTGAAGAGATTGTATTTTCTTGTTTCTAATATTCTCACCCACGGCCGCGGTATCAATTTGCTACAGTAAAAATTACGATGAATGAAACAGTATATATCTCTTACTGCAACATGATAATTGAAGAACAGTGTCTATGCTTACTCATCCACCACTTAGTTCTGAAACAATCTCTAGATCAGTAGAATCCATTAGGACAGATAAAACCCGAATAGAACTTTAGGGGAGCAATATTGAGACTCCAAGGGCGTAGCTGATATTGGAAAATGCAGCTGGAGAGGGGTAGACGTGTGGACCAAAACGAACAATACCTAGCATCATCTTAGAAAAGGCTTTGGGTTGTGTAAACCAAACGATTGTGTTTAACCTATGTTAAGGCTAGGGAACGCATGATAACAATAAGATATGCGGTATATGTTATGTAATAGTGATAAAAATAATGGTTCAATTCACTCCGCGCAGTCAAGCCTCGCCCATACTCTCCATCATCTCAAACATCAATGCAACGCTACGTATCCCATCGCATACCACATCCTGCCTTACGAGCGTAAACGCAAATATTGTTACGTACTTCGCCATAACCCCAGCCCACCGTGCCCGTTTCCCCAGTCGTTCACGGCCCTCTAGATGCCCGCTATCTTCGGCGAACTCCAGATCCAATGACCAAAAAGCATATACGAACCGAGATTACGAGATATTCACGCACTAATCTCTCGGCCACTATCCCCCGCAATCTATGTTTTGCTTTGCCCGTTAGCTTTTTTCGTCGCCCGTTTGGATGCAGATCGCGGGGGAGCTAGGTAGCTAATCTCAGTATCCCTGCAGTCTGGTCCCCGCTAGTCACGCAGAGGGAGCGAAGAGAGTGGTCACCAGGGTCTTGGGGGGTTCCCGCCAACGGAAACGAATGGGTAGAGTGGAAAGAGTTTTATAGTTCTTTATGAGTGTTCAGTATGTTGTTGGGTAGAGGGACTGTATTTTGTTCCTTCGAATCGTCGGTCTGGTCAAGAAGCGTTCATAGCTCTTGGTGTAGGCCATCGTTTGTCGGAATGGCGACTCATACTGCCCTTGCTATGCCCACTACTATGGCGGTATCTTCTGTTCAGCCGGCTGCTCAAGCAAAGCGCAATTTTTCTTCGCTGAAAATCAATGGTTCAAGGTTAATGGAGTCGATTCACTCCACATGTGAATTTGGCAAGGCACACGCTTATGGAGAGTAAGTCGATACCTCATCTTCTCCATTGATCGAATTAGCCTCTAATTAGCTACGTAGACATCCCACAGAGACTGGCATGGCTCGACTAGCGCTAAACGATGACGACAAAAAGGTTCGCCTTTGGCTTATCGAGCAAGTAGAGAAGCTGGGATGTACAGTGAAAGTAGATCAAATGGGCAATATGTTTGCGGTGCGGCCAGGAAAGTCGAATAATGTAGCCCCTGTGATGATGGGATCACATCTAGATACGCAGCCAACCGGCGGCCGGTATGACGGTATACTGGGAGTAATGGCAGGGCTGGAGGTACTGAGGACAATGCATGAGAATAATTACCAGACAGAAGGGCCAGTCGGAATTGTAAATTGGACAAAGTTGGTGCACAATCCTGCGCAGAATTTGACTTTAACAACTAACCAGTACGCTAGTGAGGAGGGTGCGAGGTTTCCCATGGTGACTGTTTCATCCGGTGTTTGGGCTGGCTCCATACCTTTAGAAACCGCCTGGAACTGCCTCGAAGTAACACCCCCAAGCTTTGGAACGGCCCCTCGTACATTAAAGCAAGAACTGGAACGCATTGGATTCCTTGGGGAAATGCCAGCATCATACGAAGCTCAGCCCATGGCCGCGCATTTCGAGATACACATCGAACAAGGTCCGATATTGGAAGACGAACATCGTAAAATTGGCGTTGTTACTGGTGCCCAAGCATACAGCTGGTTCGAGATAGAGGTTAAAGGTAGGGATAGTCATGCAGGAACGACTCCCTTGACAGCTCGTAAGGATGCCCTGTTAGCCGCAGCAAAAATGATAGTGGCATCCAACCAGGTTGCCAAAGATTTGTCAGGTTTGATAACGACTGGCATTCTTCGTAGCCAGCCCGGCAGCGTCAACACCATGGCTCACACAGTGCATTTCACACTAGATGTTCGCCATCCTAATGACGAGAGGCTCGAAGACATGGTTACACAGTGTCGCAAGACGTTTGAAAGGATTGCGCAGGAAGACTCAGAGCGCGGTGTATCTGTTCAATGGAAAACGCTCACTGAGAATACAGCGGTCAAATTCCACCCAGACTGTATCACGGCGATCGAGGAGTCGGCCGAGGAAGTCTGTGCCCAGATTCCTAGTAGTACGCTGCCTGATAAGCTCTGGAGACACATGCTCAGTGGCGCGGGCCACGACAGCTGTCATGCCAACAAGAGGTGTCCAACAGCTATGATCTTCACCCCAACGCGGAACGGCATGAGCCATACTCCAGACGAGTATTGTAGCCCCGAAGACTGCGTTATAGGGGCACAAGTATTGCTGGGAGCAGTCGTTCGTTATGACAATGCACGAGTCGAGCGTGAACATCTGTAGTTGGCAAAATACCTTAGAATAGTGTCAATAACTAGCTCATGATAGACGCCTTTGACTACAAGTCTGTCCGGAGACTAGTGTGTCTGCGATTGCTACGCCTATCGACTGAACTTCATGATAGGCTAGCTCCATATGAGTTCCTGCATGTGATTCGGAGCGGGCGCAGCCATGTTCGCACGTCGGGGCTGCCGCCGTCTGATCGGTGCTCTTTTGCGGCAAGGTAGTATGGTAAGTGTGTTGCAACTGGGCTTTTGGGAAAGACCGCTGGGTTCGAGTGTTCCTCTAGTATCCTCCTCCTCCACTGTTGAAACTTCGTGGCATTTACATCAAGTCCTTCGTTATCTCCTGACCTATCTAATTGCGGGAATATGCGAGATCGACCGGTGCATACCTGTCATATCTTAAGCTCATAATGCGATGGTGGACATGTATGATCCAGGATCTGGATGACGATCATCCTTCGCTAGCAACTTTGGACTCTTGTTCTTTCAGAAGCATCACGACAGGACTGTCTGGGCCGGCGCCTTGAACGACGGAGGCTAATCCTTTCCAGAAAATTGCGTCCAACCTCATAGCGGCGAGTCTGGCAAGCGGCCATGCCCGGGCCTGTATCCGGAGGGTATCCCGCCATTTGTTTAGTAGCGTCCTGAATCGCAAAGCAATATCCTTTGTGGCGGATTGAGCCAAATTCATCAAAATAAAAGTCGAGACAAAACATAGTTGATATCGGACATCTGGGACATATAAGTTAGAAGACAATGTACAATCGTAAAACGCGGTACCATGAAAGAGGAGTCGATGCGTATCGCACGGAATAATATGCTAATAGAGGAAGCAAAGCTGGGTGGACCTACAGGGCTGCCAGAAATTGGCGAAATGTCTTGCACTGAGAGAAGAAACGATCTCAGTCGCCACTTTTGCACAGGTGTAACAATTCTCAAATATCGTCGAGATGGGCTCTTGGTAGCTCTCGGCGGGTGAGATTTTATGGGAAAGCAAGGGTCGAAGAAGAGCACGGAATATGAGCACTTCTATTGTGAGGTGAGATAAACGCAACGCTGCACCATTCTCAAATTCTTCCTCAGCTAGCTCGGAAGCCGGTTTTGAGAGGAATGGAAGGGTTTGTCTCCAAATTTCTATTCGTGTTCGCAGAGGTTGAGCACGCAACAACAATGCGCTAAGCGTCGGAGACTCTCTATTCGCTTTCAAGGTACTGTGTGATCAATGTCTTAGTACGGTTAAACTAGGAAAAAGCATTACTTACTAGAATTCTTTCAAGACATCTGCAAGGATCAAACTGAGCTCACAATCTGCCAAAAGAATAGGTATATGTTTCGAGAAGGCTGACTCTCGAGCACCCGTATCTTCATTCTCAGATTCTTCGCCGAAGTCGGCTGCAGTAAGGTTTGCGACATCCCAATTACCATCAGTGATGTGTGATGGACGGCTACACACGAGTGCATGCCAGATATGTGCTTTGTACATGAGCCACCATAGCCTCCTTCGTAACTTTATCTCCCTTTTGGGAAGTCGCCAATCGGATGGATCTATATTGAGGCCTAAGCTCTCGGCTATTGCTACAGCAGAGCACGACATGGCCCAAAAGCTTGGTGGCTCTGCTGCAACGAAGCTTTGAGGTGGCATCTGGAGGAGTAGAAGGCATAGCTGCAAGAGAGATAAATGAGACAAGCAAGCTGCTCGCTGAAAGCTACGATGAGCTATTGCCCAGAGTTTGTCCGTCGGTACTTGTAAGTAACCGTTTGAGACACTCAGCTCATCATCCAAAAAGGTAAATGGCGCGGCTAGGGCATACACAGCGCTCCGAAGGCCAATTGGATTAGGCAAACTACACTCGTCATCCAACATTCGGTGAAGGTCAGAAGCAGAAAGTACAGGATAACGAGGATGCACAAATCGAATGTATCTATTTTTGTCAGATTTAAATCGTATTTTTCGAGAAGTGGCGTAACCCACAATTTCATTAACCGTGACCCGAAGTTGTAAGGTACTAGGTTGTTGAGAAGTTCCATATCGTTTTTCTCGGTGCTAGTGCCACCTGAGCTTTCGCCTGAGAACATCCGTTCGGTGGATTTCACATCCTCTGTCCATATTTCTTCGTCACACAACACAAATTGAACTGGCATATTTCCAGTAGGCGGCTGGGATTGGCCTCCAGCTACGTTATGTTCATGTTGCTGTATCTGAGCATCGTCTACGACTTTCCGTATGTGGAGTCGAAACATTCGGTAAGTGTCATTGATATTGTACGAGTAATGGCGAAGAAAATAGGGATCAAATTCGCTAGAGAGGCCAACCAAGAGGTTTGAATAGCCTTTTTGAGAGTCGAGTGACAACTCATTAGGCCAGTCTGAGGCTTGTGCAGGGCCGTTCCTGGCTGCATCCATACCGGCAGAGCCTGGGGAGTAACTTATGAAACCCTTCTCCAATTTTAGCTACGAACATACAAGACTTGTAGGTCATTGCAATGCACTTACAGCACTGGAAGGCGATTCACTAGAGATTTGCATTGGTACGGTGCTCTGGAAGGGATGTTGTAGGATGTTGTCCCTTGGTGACAACGAATTGCGAAGTTGCAGTCCTCCTTGATTCTCTGTCAATGGATTAGACTCCAGTTGGGCAGCATCGCCTGGAGCCGAATCTATAGCAGTGTTAGTAGAGGGTGGCGACATTGATGAGGAGGCTATGGCATACCTAAGGGGAAATCCGGCTGACGCCAGTTCATTGTGAACAGGCTTGCCGCAGTTCGAGGGCTAAAAGACGATTCTGGATTATTGAGAGCAAACCAAAATGGTGCACTGTCCATGGCCATGATGGAATCATCGTACTCTGCCATTGGCAAATTTGTTTCTGCAGGTCCTTGCGTAGGCTGACCCGTCTCGGGAAATTGTGTGATTTGGCTTTCGAGACGAGGGCGATGTTTTCGCCTCAAAGGCCCTAACACATACGTACAGCTTCGTGCTGATTTCTTGCATAGTTCGCAGGCTGTTTCGTTCTCCTGCAGTTTGCATTGAATCTTCCTAGATCGACATAGATCACATGGCCTCTGCTTCTTGGATCTGTACTTCCGCCCATTGCTTTCCAGTGCCTGCTCCGGGCTCATCGAGATAACCTAGGAACGCCCGTCACGATGAGATGAATGTAGATAAGACAGCCGCTAGCAAGATAAGAAGCGGCTGCTTTGGCGACAATATGCATATGCTTCCAAGGTTGTACGTGGGTGGTTGGCTTTGCCCAGAAGAACCTCGGGAGTCAATGGCCAAGGGTTGTGGGGTAATGAAAGGGTAATGATATGCTCAGAAGGCAGATTTTACAAAATCGGTGCGCGGCTGATATAGGACCAGAATCATGATGAATACAATTTCAGGCGTAGCTGAATTGATATGTTCCTCCGGTTCTGATTCATGGCTGCGGATGAGGACATCTGTATGGTCACGTGTATTGACGATCGCATCCGGACCTTTGTTCGCTTACATAACTAGCGGGCTATCGCGCACGGATCAGACCGCATACCAAGAACGGCTAGCGCAGCCCACAAACTTTGGCAATTCTCAACTTCGACGCTTCAATCGACGACGACATCGCAATATCTACGCCCACCACCCTCAACGCACGTACTCAAGAGAAAAGCCGCCCATTATGGCTACTCAAAGCGTGCAATGCTTCGGAAAGAAGAAGACCGCGACTGGTACGCTCTCACCCACCTCTCACATCGCTGCGCGCTCAATGTACATCCGCTAACGAATATTCTCTCACAGCTGTCGCCCACTGCAAGGTACACCACGATGCCTCGATCGACTCTGCGATGGATAAAATATACTAACCAGCGTAAATTCAGGCCGGTAAAGGACTCGTCAAGGTCAACGGAAAGCCCCTCTCGCTCGTCCAGCCCGAGATCCTTCGCTTTAAGGTTTACGAACCCATCCTGATCCTCGGCGTTGACAAGTTCGGTATGGCGATCCAGCTTACACGGTGAAGAAAAATTGAGGGACTGTTGTTAATTCGTTTTGCAGCCGATGTCGATATCCGAGTCCGCGTCTCTGGTGGTGGTCACACTTCCCAAATCTACGCCATCCGTCAAGCCATTGCCAAATCCATCATCGCCTACTACCAGAAATACGTCGACGAGCACTCCAAGAACCAGCTGAAGCAGGCCCTTGTTCAGTACGACCGTACACTCCTCGTTGCCGACAACAGGCGGTGCGAGCCTAAGAAGTTCGGTGGTCCAGGTGCGCGTGCGAGGTACCAAAAGTCTTACCGTTAAGCGAAAATGGTGGATGGGGATTGCGGGTGGCATGGAGCGGTGTTTATCATGGGCTTTTCATGGGTCTCTATCTTCGAGGTTTCATAAGACGGTGCTTTGCGGGATATTGCAGGTGGCCTGAATGAACTCGGATCTTGTGACGATAAAACGAATATATTGGTTGCAAGGGACAAAATATGATCGAAGTCATGTTCAATGATTTCTATGTGATGACTGTGAGGGGACAGCACAATCTGTAATGTGACTTTCATAAGTTTGACGCTGAATTGAACTGTGATGCTCGATCGCCCGAGCTCTAGGAAGACTGGCCGCTAATTTTCATCATGTTTTCGCCATTACCATAGCTATTACTCATATCTTTCCTCCGTTCATATTTAGTTGTTGGCCAATGATTGGACCATCAACACCTTCACTATTCTGGTACTCTTTTTATTCAACCGTCGCTGCCGCTGCTACGAAAGGCAGCACACAAAGCAGCATACTGATGGGTCAAATCGAGAACATGTTGCGGCAAGCTTGTCCCCTGAATAATACTGCGAATTTTGACAGCGCCCTCTTCTTCGATGAGCTTCCGAATCGTGTACAGTAGAGATGGAGAGAACTGTAAGTAGGATTAGCAGCAATACACTTAATCAAATACGCTAATACATACCTCCGAATACCACCTATACTGCCAGGTCACTAGACGAATCAAAGCCCCGCAGACATCCCGTACATTATGCCTACTTTCACTCAACTTTAGCACACCCTTCATGGCTTTGGGGCTAAATTTCATCTGCAAACAGCTGTCGTACGCCTCCACAGCTTCATCAGTATGATGCAATCGCTCCGCAAGCTCTCCCAAGATTTCCCATTCCTCAGCAGACTTCTTGTACAAGAGCTGTTGCTGTCGGTATTGTGCCATTTCGGTACGCCATATAGTGTAAACACGAAGATCTTCATATAGAACCATGAAAAGGTTGTCCAGCCAGCGCTCACACAGTCGCTTGTTCTGAAAATGGGTGTAATTTGGTTGTTGATCAGGCTCATCGCTGCCAGCCTTGACCACCTCTGAAGCAACTGTATGGCCGGGCTTCTCTATCGATTCACTAGCTTTGGACGCGGACGATTCCCCATTTGGGCCACCTGCAGGGCCTGCACCGTCTGCAGCACCCACAGCTTCCGCAGGGCCTTCGGAATCTTCGGCGGTCCCCGCATCGGAACTCTCTTCGGCATCCGCTTCATTGTGCCCGTTCGCGGTTGGAGTAGGAGAACGTAGCGCTGTCGTGCTGGCATTTCGTGAGTGTGTTTGCTGCGTTATAGTCTGTTTCTCGTGACGGTATTCCTCTTCCATGACGAACACCTGGCTTCGTATCCGCAAGAGTTGATCCCAACCAATTTTCTTCGTGATCTCCGTCAAGAGCATGTATGCTTTGAGAAATGTGCCCTTGAATCCCGCGGCATGCAATTTCCGTAGAGTAGGGTGCACCATTTCCATATCATCGACGTTGCTATCTTCGATCTCGTCGCACATAGCCTCAGGCATGATTGGGAGGAACACCTTTTGAGGCTCTGGCATCCGGGGTGCGTCCTTGTCTTGGTATGTAAACATTGGACAAGAGTTCAATGTTAATAGTGCGAGGTCCCACTGCTCTAGGCTAACATAGATTTCCGCCAGCCTTGCCCAAGTTCCAAACTCGCTAGGCGCAGATACTACGCTTCTCTTTGCGATTTCCAGCGCCAAATCACTGCGACCCTTCTTGTTGCAGAATTCAGCCTGACAATCAAGTAGAGAATAATCCATGGGTAATTCTTGAATAGCTTCGTGAAGCAGTTGTACAGCCCTTACCTCCTCGTCTGCTTCGATGTAGACGCGTGCTAGTAGAGAAGATATTTCTGGATCCCGGGTCCGCAACTTTTCAAAAAGATTGATTCCCGAAGCATATCTGCCCGTAGTATGGATGTAACTCAGTAAGCCGGTAGTCAGATGGTTTGACACCAGGTTCGGAACTTGGATCTCAGGGTCAGACCCCAATTGCCAGCCATTGAAGAACAAGCGCTCTGCAGCCTCGAGGAACTTGTGTTCGCTTTCCGTGCTCGTAATTGGATTAAATCTTCGGACGCCTACAATTTTTTTGATTGTATCACCCGAACCGTCATCTGCATACGAATAGGCGCGGAGAACACTACATAGATAGGTTTCCAGCCAAAGCTCGTCTGTCGCTACCCTTTTGTCGCCGCGCTCGTCAATGCAATAGCTTTCCACTGTTCCGGGAATGAATACTTGTACGCGCATGTCTAATCGAGAAAAGGCATTGTAGCAACTGATCCGTCAGTCCAACGTTAAATGTTCCGTTATTGGTTCCGTACCAGTATAATCCCGAGACCACCTTGTGCTGCTTATCGTGCGGGGAGTATGTTAACGTATTGATGTACGCGGCCAAGCTTGCAGATGAAGAGGCGTCTATTCCGGTGACATGATGGTAGACTCCGACCTGGGCCCAAAGTCAACATGTGTTCAAAACACCCGCAATCTCTAAAATCTGACAAGGACGCGGGGAATCTGTACCTGCTTTGTTGCGGACTTGATTGGCTGCTTAATCAAGTGAACTAGATCAGGAGGGCCCAATTCTCTCAACGTCTGTAGCGATTCGGCGCGAGCCTCGATAGCTGCATGGAGTTCGTCCTCGTAGATCCTATCAAGATGGAATTGTCAGTCCGGAACAAAGTACAAGGCTGGAAATTCCAGGAAAGAATCCAGAGAAATCTGGCTGGTCTTTAGAGAGAGCTGCAGAACCCGTAGATAACGGGTTTGCGCATTGTTCTGAGACAATGTGGCTAGACGCGAAAACGAAAGGTAAGGTGGTGCATACTCAGGCACAGCAGGAGCGGTCACCATTGCTTGATTGAGGCCAGGTAAGGCGGAGTTGTAGCACGAGGATGGGTAGCAGTCTAGATGGAAACAAGCATATGTGCAGATCAGGCGGTTTCGCTACCGGGAGAGTGAGATGCGTTGGTGAAGGTCGGGTTTGGTGGTTCTTGGACAGCTGGAATCAACAAATTGATGCGGTCGGTGGTTTCGGCGGAGTGTTACGCCAAGACAACTCACGGGTGATTGACTTCACCTCGAAGCTCCCCGCGACGCGACAATCACCAACACAATAACGAGACACGACCGGCATCTCTCGATAGGAGGCCATTCGGCAGCCTGCATCGAAGAATTCATATCATAAATGCCACCGGCCCAAAGCTACTACATCCGCAGACACCGTCTGCTGTCGCAGCCCCAATTGTCCCTTTCAACATGGTATGTTTCAAGCTTTATTATCGCCCCAGATTCGCATCCCATACTCAATGATGAACGGTGCCCACCTAACATTTGTCGAACGAATTAGTCTGCGTTCAAGGCGCTTAACCTAGACTCGGACCACGAGTCCGAGGACGAAGTCGATAATACCAAAGAGATCCAGATCGAGGAAGCTCTGAAGCTTTACCAAACTGCACTGAAGTACCATTCAGAAGGTCCGGAGGCATTCGAGAAAGCCTCCGAAGCCTATAAAGCCTTGTTCGAATCCGAAATATTCAAATACCCCGAGTCGCTATCGGAATACAAGCGCCATGAGTTGTATGGAGATACCCTTGTGTTTGACACTATCCTCGAAGATGACTTCGATGCTGGCCCAGTTCAATTGACCAGCGCGAACGAGACCGCTCCCAACACCCTACCGCAAATATTACATCTGTCTTACAAAAACCATGGCCAATTCTTGCTCGAGACGATGCAACACTGGAATCGGGAGCACAACACAGTATCACAACAACAAGGATCTAATCACGTCCTTGGTGCGCTGACTCTTTTTGCGGAAGCATTGGATAAAGAAGATACAGACTTGGATTTGTGGTTGAGAACTGCATCAGTCGCAGCAATTCTCGGCAGCCAGCGGATTACCCGGTTCTGCCTAGAAGCAGTCTTGGATGGAGACGATGAATTGATTGATAGCATTCTGCGACTGCCCGGTCTTGAGGAAGGCTTTGCTGGCCAACAACTACGGGAATTAGTCGCAAAGCTAGAGGATAGCCTCTCACTTGCCCAAGTACCCTTGTCATCGATGCGCCGAAAGAAGCTCTCGGAGAGTCTAAAGAAACGGCTGAATCCCTACCCTTTCGCGCCATTGCCGTCCGAAGTTGCAAAAATCTCCACATTTGCCCTCACTAAGGCTGCGGAGCGTAGTGTGCTGGCGCCGACGAAGTGGGATTGGGCTGGACTGGGGGAAGTAATCCTTCACCATTTTATGGCAGACCAGGGGGGTTACATTGATCCTCCCCCTGGTTCAGGCATTACAATAAACATTCCGGAGAATGTTGAAGCGGAAGACACGGATGAACAATCTGCAATTGTGACCGGAGAAAATAGCATGAAGGCTCATGTCGAGGAGAAGTCGGATGTTCAAATTGACGGAGCAACGACATCCACAACCGAACTCGACGGGAATGCTGCTACTGAAGCTCAAGATACGACAATGGAAGATTCAGAAAAGACCGCCGATACCACACGTGAAGAGGGGAAGTCACCGACACCGCAAGATTCTGCTCCACCGCCTTCACGAAAGCGGTCAACTGACTCTGCCGGTCTTCCTGAAACTGCTGAAGGGGGGCGGGTTCGCAGCAAGCGCATTCGAGCCCGAGATTCTGTTGCAGATGGTAGCACCGGCCCTGATTCCATCGGCCCGGATCCAGCCAAGCAGCTAGAGGACAAACTCTACACTTACACTCACGGAGACAAGTGCCTTTTCGAGATCGTGAATGACACGTTTGAGAGACTCGGTGTTGACGGCCTAGGATCCCCGAAAGGGCTAAGAGATCTGGTGACAAATCCTCAGTCTGAACCTTCTCCAGGCAGCATAGAAAGAGCTGCATGCGACATATATGCAGCACTTCAAAGTGGTAGTCAGAAAGTTGCCGCAGTTGTTTTGAGCAATGAACCCGTCGACTTAGGTGGTATGTCCAGAGAGGCAGGGCTCAACGCCTTTCTGGGCTATGCAAAGTCTAGCTCGTCGCACACATGTGTTAAACCAATGCTTGGAAATGAGCGTCTAACGAAGTTTGCGTATAATGTCAACGAAAGATGGCTTTCAATTAAGGAAGTGGCATTTTCTTGGCTTGAAATGTTGCTACTCCCAGGATCCTTACCGGGCCTGGCCTGTGGTGAAGGGGGGCAAAGATCAAGCTACATGCAGTACCGCTGGGGAGAGGATCTCAAGCGTCATCTGGTCCAAATCATCGTTAATTTCGATGATTTCATATACGAACAACTGCTTGAGCGGGTAGGTCTGCTCAATGCACGCATCCTCAAGACGACAGCAACATCGGAATATTACGAATTTTCGGAGCCGGATGCAGCTCTTACTCAGATGGTGCAGTCTCTATTGGAGCTACATCTGGACATTTATTCCTTGATCAAGCACCCACATAGTGGGGTCGACCTTGTCACACAAACTCTTCAGAACGACCGATTAGAGCGGTGGGCTGCCCTTGCGCGTGAGGCAATGCAATTGAGATCTGGTTGCCTTCCAGACAGCAAATTCGACGAGCTAGCGCTTCGTCATATTTGGGCGTCAGTCTTTGGGATGAGTGTCAGTGACGAGATTGAACCTGAACTGGTCATCTGCGCTATGGAAGAACTCAAAACCATCTTTCAATCTCTCGATGACCCGGTGATAGAGGTCCAAAACAACGCAGTCATGCCTGAGCTGTCCATTGCCGCTGTCGATCGCGAACTAGCTCGAATCAGCATGAAGGACTTCTTCTTGAAGGTATTCGATCAGGATGAGAAGGAACCCGTCGCAGTCATAGAGAGTTTAGAACCTATCCTGGAGCCTACTCATGAAATACCACTCGAGGAGACAGGTGAAGAAGAATCCGGGAAAGATGATGAGCGCAATGATTCCAACAGTCCTTCCACTATCGGCCATACGGTCAATGATTCAGCAGAAGTACAAGTGATTCAGGCAACCCCCTCTCAGGAAATGCGGAAGTTTCTCGACACTGCTTCAATCTCCTTACGGCTATCGCTTTGGCAACGTCTTCGGGAGGCATATGAAGCAATTGAGTACACCCCGAAGGTCGTTTCCTGTTACCTGCGCAGTATTGAAACGCTTGTCGAAGAATTCAAATCACCCACGTACCAAGAAACTTCAACCCCAGAGAGACATGTAAAACTGCATAGCAGACTTCGCATCGTTGACGAAGTGTTTGTGAAGCTTTTGCAGATCGTTAAGAACGATAAAACAGCATTCGACTGCCTAACTCTGAAGCACCTTCAAACGTCGATGACCGCCATCTCCGAGCTCTTGCGCATCATGTCCGCGAGCAACATGCTTGAAGACCTTTTTCGGGTTGGGCAGATCTCCGTCCCACGATTTGAGGGATGTCCACCCTCGACCTTCGTGAACATCACAGCCAGACTACACGATATGCAACTACGAGCATGGATGATGCAATACCATCTACTGAAAGAGGCAATCTCGCAAAGCTCGGAAGCATTCCCCACGCCTTCAGAAGACCAGTTTGAATACCTACGGCACGTCCATTACGCTACGGGGGTGCGACACTTCTGCCATGCCGCAGCAAGACAATTTCTTCGTCTAGCGAAGGACGAGATTCTTCGTATGGATGATATCATTGACGGCAACATCCGTGACACCGAGCTTGCTCAAGTATTGCACGACCTCTACGGGTTACGCACTTTCACTCAGCCAGCAGATTGTCAAGAGTTCAACTCCGTACAGGAAGTACTTGACAAAAAGACCGCGCTGCAATTACTTCCATTTGTACTTTCTCAAGCAGAAAAACTCAATATCAAGGATCTGCCGAAGACAGACCTGAAAGTCACGATTGACAAAGTACATGGGTCTCTTGGTCGACCAAAGACTAACGAGGACATTTCTTTGAATCGCAAGATGCTTACCACCTATTTCAAATCGGCAATAAACCCAATATCGCTGTTCAATTGCTTAAAAGGGGTGGGCTCTCTCTCCACAAAACACATCCCCGCTCATGCTGCTATACCTGCATCAAAGGGCTGGTATTTCCTTATGGGAAACATTGCACTCAATAAATTCAGATCCCAGAAACGCTTAACACAAGGACCAACAGAGGATCTGAATTTCGCTCAGGCCTTCTTCCTACAAGATCTAGAGTTCTCGCTAGACCATTGGGAAACTTGGTATCGATTGGCGCAGGCAAATGACACCCAGCTTGAGGAATGTGTGTCATGGAGCGCAGACAAGATGAACAGTAATAGTGTGGAACTTATTCATTTCCAGCGAGCTGCCATCCATTGTTACGTCATGGCAGTTGCATGTGCAATTCGTGATGCGGATGCCGCGACACAAACTTTGGAAAACATCTCCGACATGTACACGGACTTCGGTAACAGGATCTATTCCTCCTCAAGGGAGCCTTTCTGTATGAACGCATTCAGTCTTCGGGAGACCGAACAAAAGTACTATAGTGGGAGTGTAACGCAAATGGTCTACCAAAGCCCACCATTCAGTCCCTTGGCCGCGTATACTGCTTGGAAATTTGCCTCAACCTTGTTCAAACGAGCGATTGCTGGTAAACCAGAGAAGTGGTGGTACGTACTCATTCACTTGTCTGTTGTTTGACTGATTTACTTAACTTATCTAGGAATTACTATATGCTGGGAAAATGTCTCTGGAAGATGTACTGTTTTAATGCAGATTCTGCGCTTGTAGCAGCCCAGCGCGGCGATCCGCCGCCAAATACCAAAGGTCCGGGCTGGGAGAAAGTCATCGAAGCTTTTGTCAATGCTATCGAAACATTGCCAGAAAAGCGTGAGCGAGGCCGAGAGCCAATACTGGAGCCGCACTACAAACTTGTCGCGATCGCACACAAACTAGTACAGCGGAAAGCAATCGACCACGAGAAAGGGGAAGAAATTCTACGTAATACGTGCTTTTCTCAAAATCTTAGTGGTCCCGAAAATTCAGACGACTGGGAGCGATATGTCATTGCCGTGCTGAAAGCTCTGAAAGCCGCAGATAAATCCTCCTGGCATCACCGAATCGTAGCTCGTGCTGCCCACGTTATATACGACGATTCGAACGACAAGATGGTAGCATATGGCGCAAAACACGAACTGTCCCAACAAATGTTCACCAAAACTATGGCTGTTCAAGTTTGGAAACCAGAGCACGAGAGACCAGGACGACATTTCGTGTATACTTCACGTTACACGAGATTCTTTGTGCAACTACTAGACCAGACCGCTGATAAGGGGAATCTGGAGATGCTTGCCAAGCGTGTCCGCAGAAAACAGACCGACTTTTTCGAGCACTCTAAGCTCTGGCAAGAATTATGTTTGCAGTATCTCAGACTTCTACGTCGTACAGGACGGATCCCAGACGGCCATGAAGACGCTGTATTCAAAGCATTGAATTACGACGATTTCACAGTTGCCGCTAATAGATTGGAGGCTTGGTCCCAATCGCCTTCTACTCAGAACACCACCTTAGACGTTCTGCGCGATGTTGTTGAGCTCAAGCGCCTCAACAACGGGCTTATGAAGGCTCTTCTAATCGATGATCTTATTGGAGATACTTATGCTTTATTATATGCCACTATTGGCCCTACGCTTCCACCGCTTCCTTCTGAACAACCGCAACAGCCACATCAAATGCACCTTGGGATGGTAACAGGCTCGGACATTCGTGGAGGTACGCCGTCGGCTTCGCTGGCACAGGCAAGTGTTGATGGTGCAGCAGATTCCCTGTCCAATCCTAATGCACCTTTCAATATCTACCATCCCAATCAACTACAAAATCAACCATCTGACGCGGCTTCACGGCCACGCGCCAAGGCCATTGGTCGCCGTGAGATTCAAAGGCGGGCGGAGGCATGTGCTACAAAGCCAGCTGTTCCTGTGTCGGCGCCCACTACGATCCCTATACGCTCTCCACCCGCCGGCCCGCATCCTCACATACATATACCAGACCAGCTAGCACCCGAGGCTCCTTTAGAGGAATCATCCCCTACAAAAGCCGATGAGCCATCGGAAGTACTGGGTGGCGAGAGCACAGCCGACGTCGGCCATGTGATGAATGTGGAGAGCAGTGCTCCGGTCTCAATACACGATGATGCCGATGACGAAAGCGAGTTAAGTGAATTGGACGAGTCAGAAGTACGAGAGATTCAGCAGGAGGCAGAGGTACATGATCCTCATCACGATGAGGATGCTGGTAGCAAACCTTCTTTTCCTCATCTGAATACTAACAGGGGAAAAGACAGGGCCGAGAGGGAGAGGCAAGACGCCGCAGATGATGCGGTTGCGAAGCAGGATACTGAAGACGACGACTAGAGCCTCTTAGGCATAGGAAGACATTCATCAGACATACTTCCAGTCTAGGGTCAAAATGGTAAATTTCATCAAGCAAGGTGTGGAGTGAAAACTTGTAGGATAGAGGAAGTAGGTCGACCCCTTGATGCCATCCATATAGTAATGGCGCATCGGACCCTTCCATTGTTTGCGGTTCATATGCCTCGGATAGATACCCTAAGAACCTACTGATATGAATCAAGCCTGTAATTTTATGCAACTACGAGCCTAATACAAATACTCTTGCCCAGCGTGCGTGAATAATATGTTGAAGCACTAACCTGCTATTCACCAGTTTTGTCATCAATTTCAGGGAAGCGATGCTACAGTATGACGGTTTAGCAAGTCTTCCATGATGTTCGATCGCATGTTCTTAGAGCTACTTGGTACTCTCCAATAAGTCAAAATACTCTTATATAAGGTTTGAAACAAGGGAAGCCGTGCCCTTGGTTCGAGGAAGAGATACTCGCTATCCCCAAAAGCAGTTTCAGCTGATGGTAGTCTTCCCAAGAACCATGAGCTACTTTGACACCCATATGCGCTATGATGAAGGATTCCCATTAAAATGGGATCTATCTTTGATTGTCTCGAGCAAAACTGTCACTGGTGACCAGAGGGACCTTCCATTAAGAGGCGCTGGTCACTGGTCCCCGCTGTTTTTGCCGTTTCGTAAGGTGCTGTGGGGCTTTTGCTCGTCTTTCACTGACGGCAACTGCCTTTCACTTCTGGGCAGGGCCCACAATAAGATGACGTCCTGTTAAATAACCCCAGCAGCTCCGTTGCTTTTACCTTCTTCTTCTTCCCTCCCACAACACATATTTCCTCAACTCCTCCTCCACAAACATCAACACCATCTCCACCTCTGCCTCTGCCTCTGCCTCCACAGCAGCAGCAACAGCAGCAGCAACAGCAACAGCAGCAGCAAAAGCAGCAACAACAGCAGCTCCAACAACAGCAACAAGTGCGGTAACCTTCCTTATGGCCTGTTTATGGAGCTTTGCTAGACAGACTACCAGCAATGAACAACAACCCGGGCTTAAACGGTGGCCGTGACGGGCGTACCTTCGGGACGGCAATGCCGTCGTTGGCTTTGGAAAGAGACCCTGGCCAGGTCTCCTACATTGCCCTCGACCGGTCCAGGGGCTGGCTGCGGGTGACTCTGGAGGAGGCCCGCCAGTACTTCCTGGACGGGCACGAAGTGTACAATGCCGACGGCCACCGGGTCACGGAGTGGGCCACGCCGCTCCCGGCAATCAATGCGGACGCGGTCGCGTTCGTGAGGCAGACAGAGGGGATATACGACGCGGAGGATGCGTTGGCTGCCGACGAGCGGTACGACACGGACGAGGAGGCGAGGAAGGGTAAGGAACATGAACCAAATCCGCTTGAATTGAAGAGAAATTGACTTGAATTCGCAGAGAGGAGGAAGCAGAAGAAGAAGGAGAAGAGACGAGGGGGCGGGGAACCCAAGCGTGGTCTGAAATGCAAGAAGAATTTGGTCACTCAATTGCTAAAGGAACTTTATAGGTCCACGACGAGATCCAGGCGCGGGCGGGGCGGGGCAGCAAGCCGCCGCCGCGGCCTGAAGATATTCAGAGAAGAGGAGGAGAAGGGGAAGGCGGAGGGGGAGAAAGGGAAAGGGGTGGGAGGGAGGAGGGTAGGGAAAACAATGAGACACCTTTCTTCCGCATACATTCTTGCACGAAATCTCTCTATACTCGACCCCGTGAGACCAATCCATGCCACAATGTGCAAGGGGAAGCACTTTGCAAAGCTCTATCTTGCCACAACGCCATGACACCACGAAGGGATATCTACCCCAAGTATACGGGGATAGAACGACAGAGGGAGCCAAGTTGGCTTGGTGTTATGGAGATGGTGGAGAGTCGGAGGTCTAGGTCGGAATTCGATCGGGATCGGAACCGTCGACTCGCGTCACAGCCTGGGCTTCCACGTGCCCCGGCGCCAACCGTTTACCGTTGGACCACTCCCACGGTTGATGTTTGTTGTCAAAGAGTCAACAGATGTTGTTGGGAGGCCAGCTGTCCCTCTCGACAAACATCTGCCCAAGGTATCCTGCTCTGCCTTGTCAGAGACTACTAAACTTATCCCGGGGCTCTCCAGACGACTGTTATACTTGTACCAGGTGACACTGGCTCCCGTTCCAGCTCCAAGAGGCCTCTTCGAAGGTCAAGGTTAGCATCATTATCATCATCATCAGCTCTCCACCAGTCGGTCTTGTCCATTATCGTTCTACTGGGAAGGGCGAGTCCCATGAGGGCGCGTGCAGCTCTGCTAGGGAGCCACGCGAGCAATGACGTGCCGGGCCAACTCGACTCCAACAGGGCATGGGCCGTGTCTCGACACCAACAGCACTCGTAGCGTCTCGCCTCACGCAAACAGAGATAGATATATCAACTCTCGGTACAAGAAGCCCCTCGGCACCCGTGCAACGTCACTCGAACCGTTTTCTGCGAGATCTCTAGTATGAGCCTAGAAGAGCCCCGAACCTGCGTACCGCCTCGACCGCCACTCCCAACCGGTACCGACCGCCGCTAGCTCCGAACGAATGCTTCTCACGCCTCGAACATATACTCTTGCCCAAGTCCCTGACGCGGGCCACAGAGAACCTTCCTCCTCATCCTTCTTCCTCCTGACACCTTCGCGCAAGGAAATCCTTCGTGAAGAACAACGCGCCCGCAAAATGCTGCTGCTACACCAGACCGGCAGCGTCAAGGTGGGCGAAGTCGTTCGGTAAGAATCCTATGTCGCGCTCGCGCGGACACTTAAATGTTTTCAACCACGCCCAAGATTAACATTTCTGGCGCAGCTACACTCTCACATACACACCCTCGGAAGACCGAATACTACCCTCACCACCCTCGCTTCACGTCAAGATCAGAAACACTTCTGCGATTCCTTTACGAGCAGCCTATCTCCACGGTCCTTATACTCTCCATGTCGCCTCATATCCCTCTACCTTCAATCCCAACAAGAAAGTCGAAGCACCAAAAAGAGAAGGAGTCCCAGAATTTGAGCCGAATCTCAAGGCCGGAGGTTCCTGGACCTCAAGGTTGACGGTGCCCGAGCAAATCAGGGAAGGTAGCGTAAACAGGACGGACAACAGCGGGTCAGGCGGAGGGCCCGGAAGTGTGACTTGGATAATAGAAATCGCATCGCAGATCATATTCTCACAATCCGCCTCCGTCAGCTATGAATTGTTAGTCGCGCGCGACGAGCGATCCCTTGATCTGGGATTCACAGCTATTACTGGCAATACTCATGGGGCACCCGGTCAAGTTCAAGATCACCAGCGCGGGAAGCGCTCGCATGCCGAGAGCCATCCCGCGCAGCCAAAGGGGGTGTATTCAAAGGCCGTCAAACTCGTCGTCGAGGATACCACAAGCTTATGGAATAAACCCGAACTCCCCCAGTGGAAGCATGAGGATCCTCCAACACGCACATCAAACGATGCGAGACATGAACATTGTCATGAGGGTCAAAAGCAGAAGAAGGTCCATCTCGTAATTTTGACGCATGGACTACACAGCAATCTAGGCGCTGATATGTTATATTTAAAAGAAAGTATTGACGCAACCGCTAAGCAAGCGCGGGAGGACCGAAGAAAGCGACGACGAGAAACAACGCAATCGGGATCCGCCCCTGATGAAGATCTTAAGGACACTTCAACAGCTCCTCTATCCGGTGGCCAAAACGAAGCCCCAGTAGGTGACGAGGAAGATGAAGAGGAGGTTATAGTTAGAGGTTTTGAGGGAAATGTGATCAGAACAGAACGTGGCATCCAATACTTAGGGAAACGCTTGGCCAAGCGCGTTCTTGAGATCACATATCCTGATCAACCATTCTTGCCCATCAAAAAGTCGATGGGCCAAAAGTTTTCTGGCACCTTTTCTACAGCACCTAAAGACAAAGCTGATGATAGTACTCCTACCCACACAGGCAGTACAATACACGAGCATCACAAACACGAGCCCAAAAGAGCTTATAAGTACACAAGCATAAGCTTCATAGGCCATTCGCTAGGCGGCCTCGTGCAGACTTATGCAATCGCTTACATTCATAAACATTCGCCAGAATTTTTCGAAAACATAAAGCCAGTTAACTTCATCACCATGGCTACTCCCTTTCTTGGCCTAAGTAATGAAAATCCAATGTACGTTAAATTCGCCTTAGATTTCGGCCTGGTGGGGCGAACTGGCCGGGACCTGGGGTTGACTTGGAGGGCACCAACGATTGCACGCAGCGGTTGGACTGCAATGGTGAGTGGATTGGGTGCTCAGAACAATGAACACCGACAGGACGATCCTGGGGCGAAACCCCTCTTGCGCATTCTACCTACCGGGCCTGCGCATGTAGTACTTCGAATGTTCAGAAACAGAACAGTGTACTCAAACGTGGTCAATGATGGGATCGTCCCGCTTCGAACAAGCTGCCTTTTATTCTTGGACTGGAGGGGCTTGGGAAAGGTAGAGAAAGCGAGAAGAGAAAACGGCCTCATTGGAACTGTTGCCGGATGGGGCTGGGGTCAGCTGACTGGCCAAAACACATCCCCGAACCCTTCCTCGTCGAGGGTAGCGCTCGCGGAAGATGAAAATGAAGGGGTCGATAGCCCGTCCTTTCATGGCGACGATACCGCTGTGCCTCAGCCTGGAGTTGACATCACCAACCAAGACGACGAGGCTCAAGCTGCTGCTGAACCGAGCGCGCACCAGTTCTTAGACGGTCAGAAACGTGATTCTGATGGGCGCCCGACATCCTCTCATGCAGACCAATCAACAGGCGCCCTAACCAATCTGTGGAATTACATTCGACCATCTGGGAAACACACTGCCAAGGACAAAAAGATGTTTAGAAGGAGCCAGACAGTGCAGTTTGACGCGGACGAATCGAGCAGCGCATCTGAAGCCTCTCGTACTCGGACTCTGCAAGCGGATCACAGCAATAGGAAACGTCCTCCAGCTACTCGGGGAGACTCTCTTATGAACGACCCGACCAGTGTTGCTGCGCCTCCAAAGACTACCATATTTGAGTCTGCAGGAGATCTCCTCAGCCCACCGGTGCCCCCGGGGACGTGGATTACAGACCCATCTACCCGAGCACGCACAATCTTTCATGATCGCATCTATCACCCAGAGGACATCCCACCGCCACCGATGAAACGCCCGAAAAATACACGCTCATTTTCGAGCGAGAATACCACCACCTCGCAAATCTCAGAGGGTGGCACAGAAGAAGGTGGCATGCGTGTAGAGGAGAAGATTGCCCGCGCCTATCACAAGGACCTTTCATGGCGAAAGGTTTTGGTGCGTCTTGAACCTGATGCCCACAATAACATCGTTGTCAGACGCATGTTTGCGAACGCCTATGGGTGGCCTGTCGTCAAACATCTCTGTGACACCCACTTTGCAGAGACATATGCTGCAGCAACACGCGATGAGTTCGAGCCTGCTAATGATAGGGCGAAGGACGTAGATGCTCCCGTGAAGGAAGACGGCGAGCATGTCAAAGGGCAGACTGCTATACAGCCCCCCATCGAACGCACGGAAAGTGAACTCAGAGAGGTTGCGGATGAATTGTCGCCGCTTGAGACACGCGGGAAGAACCATCGTCGAATGCAGACTGCCGATTCAGCGAAGAGCAAAGACTCTGCGCAATGGGATGATCTCTACTTTGAGGGAACATCTGATGATGACGAAGAAGAACAAGATGATCGCAACGCCATACAGAGATTCCTACAACTCCAATCGCCCAAGAGCAAGCCTAATTCACCAACGACTCCTCGAACCCCCGATGGGGTGGGTACCAGCGAGGCCGAAATTGCCGACTTCTTATCAGCATCCCCCCCTCGCCTTGACGTTCATCGTGGTATTGGTGCATCGCCTCGGAAATCACCAAACCCCGGCCGTGAACCTGACTCCCTTGAGTCTATGGGAGGGGGCCATTTCTATCATAGTAAGGGAGAATCTTCAAAACAAAGACCAGCCCCAACTACCAGCCTTAGCAGCATTGGGCTGCGAAATTCCATGGATAGGGTGACCCCCACAAGTCCCGAAGAGGGGAGAGCGAGAAGTGGGAGTGGAGGCGTTTCCGAGCAAGTCGCTCGATTGAGCTTTTCGAAGGATAGATAGAAGAGTCTCAGAAGAGATTGAATTTGGGTAGAACAGCTGTTCTGCATGGCGTTGTTGTTTGAGATAGACGGACGATTCGTTTCGCTTCACGGTTGTTATGGCAGGTCAGGATTTCTCCCTGGGCTTATGGCTGGTAATGCTCTCGTTGAATACCCCAAGGAATTAGTTGTATTTGGATTTGTCTCTGAATTGAGTTGTTCAATGCATCATAAATGTCATGTTTTCTATTGCAAAGTGACAGTGTGCGCTCCTGCCTTTCCCAGTCCGTCCTTTCACCGAGTTCATCATGTCGCCCAACAGTACCCTCACTTTCACCACGCGCTCGCGCACGCGACATTGTTTTCCCTTCCCCCCCACCGTCTCGTCTATCAGCTGAAGGCGTTTGCGCGTCTTGTCAAGGCAATTTTATCGCCACCCGACTGTATACCTTTACCTCGACCACCAGTCCCCGACACTCCTCCTGGAATCCCCACCCCTTTACCTTTAACCCACATCCTACCTCTACGGCCGAGGACTTGGTCACAGGCTCTCGCGAAATGGCTCCTGACGAGTCCATTCCGCAGACCCTGCGATCCCAGTCTCGAGTCGTTAGACCGGCGGCTTTCACTGCAGGTCGACGACGCAGCGGAACTGCTGCACGCCGCGGGAGTCGCAACACAGCCGTGCCTCGCAGCAGTACTGCCCCAATTCTCGCAAATGCACAAGATACCGCAGCGAAGAATGCAAGGATTGCATCACCTGCTACATCTCCAGATGCCGCGGCAACAGACACGATCCAGTCCACGGACACGAAGATACAGGTCGTTGAGCGACAGCCCTCGGAGTCACCCACTCCTACTAATACCACATCATCTACAAATGTTTCTACTAGCACCAAGGACCGGAAGAAGCCTCGTGGTCTTCTCAGTGTCTTCAAATCCAAAGAGCGCGGCGAAAGCCCTACTCCCACTATAACCTCACCTCTGCCCAACATGACTTCTTCACCAAAAGCGGCAAAAGTTCTCGGAATTCCCACAACCCAGGTGATGAAAAACGTGATCGGAACGTTTTCGAGATTGTCACTAACAAGCAGACAGAGCCCAACTGAACGTCAGGAGGCTATAGAGGAATCTAGTGACGAGGACTTGGAGCAGGGCTACTTAGAAGACCAAGATGCTTTCACTCTAACGCAAGCAGCTCGACGCGATACAAATGAGAAGGTTAGAGATATGTTAGGCATGGTACCTTCTCGTCCACCGCCACCTCCACCACCTCAAAGTCTGAGGCGCAAACCGGGAAGGGTGGGTCAGGTAGCTCAAAAGCCTCCCACTATCACACCCTTTGCCGCAGCACCGCATATAAAATCTGGCGGTTCCACTGATAATTCCGTGAGTGAGCCTCTGAACTGCGGCAGAACTGGTTAACTGACAAGCTCGTCTTTTAGGACTCTGCTCCCCGTTTCCGACTGCAAGAAAACGAGCAGTCTAGCAGTGAAGATGATCAAGGGTATAAGGTTTATAGTGTCGCTCAGAAACAAGCCGGTAAGCAGCCCTGATACTTCTTATTTCATCCTATCCTTAGTTCATGTATCATGCTAACTATTCTGTTTTGTTTAGGCTCCGACCGATCGAATCTTCAAGGCACCAATTCACTTAGGCTTGAAACCTTACCAGTCCGGCCTCGCAAGAGTCGCGCACAGAGACTTGACGAGATAGCTCAAACCATTCGCGAGAAAAGAGCGAGAATTCACGGACAAATCGAGGAAGCCTCAAAAAACCATGACAAAGCCCGAGACAATCTCGCGAGTACAGCCAGTGCTCAGAAGGAAGAAGAACAGGAGATTCCTCTTCTCAAGGATAAGAATGATGAGCCTTGTTGCGAGTGTATAGACAGTGATAGCAGCTTCGAAGATTTCTATGGCGACGAGGAACCCACACTTCACGTCGCCCATGCCGTTCCCTTCATCCGAGTTACACCAGGGATGGTAAAGCTCGTCGATATCCCCCCAAGAAGGTCAAAAGTACAACAAGAAGCGGCCACTGAGAGTGCAAAGGTATGTTAGTACATGATTCCTACAGACTTACACAAGCTAACCTTCAATAGTTACCACGCACCACACCAAATGTAGAGTACAAGAGTGCTATGCCCAAGGAAACCAACCAACAGAAGAGCAGGATTCCACGTGAAGCGTCTGAGCATATGATTGCTGGCTGGATGAAAACCTCGTCCTCATTCGCCGGTCGTCCAATCTCTCAGCTCCTAGACCCAGACGTTCTCGCCGACCAAGAGCTCGATCGCGCACCAACTCCACCACCAAAGGACTCGCGCAGGCCGGAGCAGTAGTCTCTCCGAGAGGATATGGCCTCGATGCCAACAGGATCCAGATGATTGATGGAAAAAGTTTTGGGGTTTTTCTAATTGACCAGTTCTTGAGACCTTTGCTTCAGAGATGTATAATAGTTATACCTAAATCAAGTGGAATCCCCACTCTTTGAACCTCATACTACGAATAATGGCTCTAGAATTGTGATTAATCAAACATATCACGACACCTCGCGACGCCGACAATATGATTCAAATCCTACGAACCCACTCACCCAACCACCTATCGTCCTCGTCCATAACAAAGAATCCTAAATATCACAATATCAATTACAACATACCAATATAAATAAATGCATCATTAAAACCTAGTGAAATTATTTAACCCTCTGGCCATCCATCGCCATCACCACTACTCACTTCCGCAAACCACAGTACCGGAGATACACAGTAAAGAGTACAGCTAAGAGCACAGAGCACAAAATGAAGCGAGCGGGGCTAAAGTATAACATAACATAATTAAGTTAACCGCCGTGGCCCCCGTGGCCTTAGCCGTAGCCGTAGGGCGTACACGAAAGGCGAATAACGCTAGTTGAATAGTTAGGTGGGTGGTTACTGGATTAGTGGGATAATTTTGTGGATTGGTTAGTTGGATAATTGGAGAGTTGAGGCGGCATTGTATTGCGCAATGGCGAAAACAAGACGAAAGTTGGCTCGACATGACATTCTACAGGGAACAATTCGAAAGCGGCCCTGAAGATCCCTCGGAAACCTGTTCTAGCCAAGGGGTAGAGAGTAGATGGGTAGTTTTGTGCTGTGGGCTTTTCTCATGGTTTGATGGCTGGTGAGGCGTAGTGTCAGTAGTGCGCAGACAGTGTGGTAACTACTGCTGCCGGTGCGGAGGCTGGGGATGTGATGTGAAGTGCATGCGGGAGGGGTCTCCCCGTTGGGCTAGGGTTCAACTAGAGGGGGTTGGAGGTTGGAAGTTGGAAAGTTGGAGGTTTGAGGGGGATGGGTGAGGGGTGCTGGTGTTAGTGTTAGGTTGAGTGCGTGGTGCGGTGCGGGTGGATATCTCCGGATGTAGTGAATCTTGCAAGTTGGAGCTGAGATGACGGCGGGGCTAGCCTGTGTGCCTTGCTTCTTTGCACTGGCTCTGCTAAGGGTGGCTTGGTTTCGTTTACATGATCCGCGTTCGGTGGGAGAGTTGGGCTCTGTCGAGAAGAATGATAATGAGATACTGTGAGATCTTGGTATTGCGAGGGGAAGCCGAGAGTCGAGTCCGTCGAAGATCTCTCTTGGACGCAACACCAATCCTAGGCCCACGATCCCGCTTCAGAAACTCAAATTCTTTCGCTTTCTCTTGTGCGGAATTGATAGGGACTTCACCAAGTCCCCCAAGATACATTCTCTTACGCCCCGCTTGTCGATCCTCGAGTCAGAAACTTGACTGATCCTGCCGCTGCCAGATGGCAGGATGCTTACCAGCTCACGGGTATTGAGATTGATGGTTCGGAGTCAGCAAGGCGGAATGGTGAGCCCGATGAGAATGTGAGTTGTTAGTCAGCATGGCAAAGTTGAAACGCTGGACTCTTTTAAGCTTTGATGGTCGTTGGGACTATGAGAGACCGGTCAATGGGATCTTCCGCGGGCTTGAAGAAGGGTTCGGATTCGGGTTGGAGGAATGTCTACTGTTCCTTGCGTAGGACATGGCTGGATATCTATCTTCTTGGAGCACGCTGTGATGGATGGGCCATATACGACCCACTCGAAGCTTGTAGATATTTCGAGGGCGTCTTTTTAGGTTCAAAAGTACTACCCTGTAATCTTTATATGGGATATCGCCGATCTGCGAATCATGCTCGTCAGCCCCACGATCGAGAACCTGATGATGGAAACCCAATGGCAGGGCAGTGGGCGGCATTTGCGCCGAGAACGGATTTCCCGAGCTTTGGTGAGGCGGACATCATTTGACGAAGAGGGACATGATGGGACAAAAAGGGAAGATGGAAAAGTCGCCTCGACAGAGACTCCGCATTCACGCGTTGGCTAGAGATTTAGTCCTGACTTAGCCTCAGTTTTGGGGTCGGGCCGACCAGGGTCCCGCACCATAACCTCAAGGTTGAAATGTGGCGTTGGGCACCCACCCTGCGTGGCTGTTCGGCGAGATGATGAGATGACGGGCTGATGAGGCTCGAAAGTAAGTGTCCGTGTCTGAAAACCGATTGTTTCAAGGTGTACTCAGACAAGGTAGCAGCGTAGAAAGTCTACGCAGCAGTGCTCGCCTTCCATCGTCACAATCACGAACCGTCCATAGGAAACCACGCACAGATCAGAGCACAACGGTCTGAGTATCATTCGACGCTTGCACTGCGGGTTGCTGGTGTCTCCACACTCTGGAGTCGCCGGCTCTCATCCGCCCACATCCTTGTAAACATTGGGCATTCGATGCGCCTTCGAGGAGAACTGTTCCCAGTGGTCTCGACCTCCTGAGCGCCTTCCTTTCGTAGATCTGAAGAGATCACTAGCATGATTGACATTGTCGCGAATACGCATTGGATACTTTTAATTGCATCAAGACTGCAATATCTTTTCCAAGCCTTGTCCTTTGGTTATTCCCGGGTCCGAATTGCGCGTGAAGACCCGGGGGCATGGTAAAGTGCCCCTAGAGACGATCAATTTGACCAAAGATAGTTGGCTCAATGGCCTGGCGCGGTGAACCGCTGTCGAAGGATTCAGTCTTGAACCAGTTTGACATTTACCTCCGCCTACAACGGCTGCCGGCAGGTACCCGCGCCTCGCTCGGCGTGAGCCTTGAAACAGGGCTTCCCAGAGGCTCCATCCAACCATTCATGACGAAGAAACTTGGACCGTCCCTTATTCTGAGGATGACTCGCTCCCGGAGAGGTCTCTCATGTCCCGACGGCCGGAAGCAGACGTGTGGACCTACAACTCCCTGCCGCTAGGGCTTGTAAGGAGAATAGGTTGCTTATCCCAGACGATCATGTCACTGAACAGTTTAGGGACCTCATAATCCTCAAGCAAACTACCCTGCAAACACCCCGAGCCGCATAACGAATCCGGCAGGACTGAGGAGAATGGGGATTTTACTGGAGCAGGCAAACGACTGTGGAGCTTCCTTGGCGTGCTCCACTCCATTCAGGCACAGTGATACATATGAACACGCCCCCTAGGTTCCTTCTAAGTCTGGCAGTCATTCATTTTTCCAGCATTCAACCAACATGGCTACCGATACCACTATTGAATGTCGCGCTGAGTATGCGGTCGGAACAGCAATCTTTCTCCTCCGCTGGTTCGCGAGATGGAAGACAGTAGGGTTCAGGAACTTTTACTGGGACGACTTCTTCTCATTCACCGCGTGGGTCTTCTTCACACTCATTTATGCTATGGTCGAATTTCTTGGTAAGTTTACCGTCATCAAAACCTCTATGAAAGTTGTTAACACTGCAGTAGCCGTCGTGGGTGCCCCGATTGCAATGACACAGGAGCAGCGCGAGGCGTTGCCAGACTCAATGAAGAAGTCAATGCGGGAAGGTGCCAAGGGCATGTTCGCTTCTTTCTATTTCCTCATATTTCTCGTATGGAGTCTGAAGGGTTGCTTGATCTTCCTATTCCTTCATTTGACGTAGGTATTTTGGCTCACGTCCGGTAACAAGCACTAAATCACTCAATAGGAGAAACACCCGTCTCTATCGATACGTCCAGGTTGTTGCTGGTGTATCGGTGATATCATGTCTTGCTGCAGTGATTACTCAGACTACTCATTGCTTGCCGATGAAGAAGAATTGGCAAATTCTTCCTGATCCTGGAAGTACGTTTTATCAACGCTGACATTGAGACACCTGTCGCTGACTTCTGAAAAGAGGAATGTTCTGCCGGTATCGTGATCAACATTGTGATAGCAGTAGGAAACGTCTTGTAAGACTTTCAACCGAGCCTGCCAGGATCCAGTGACTAATAAAGCATAGAACTGACGGACTACTACTGGTTGTTCCTGTCATGATGTTGAAAGACGCTAGAATGAGTGTTTGGCGGTAAGTGCGCTCAGTACCGTATACTTGAATCAACTGACAAGGTGCTATTCAGGAAAGTTCGCATTATCTTCCTACTCTCTCTTGGTGTTTTCGTCATGGGCATGGCTATCGCGCGATGCATCTTATCAATAGGAAGCTCGGCTCAAGTGGCATTGGCCTCTGTGTGGGCTCAGAGGGAAGCGGTAAGTCGATTCACTTTAACAGCACCTACACGTGCTAACAGTTACCTCTTGGATAGATCGTTGCTATCTTCGCCGTCAATGCCCCTGTGATCAACGGTCTTTTCAAGGCCGAAACCTGGTCAAAGAAGTCCAGCAGCAACAACTATTACTCTAAGAATTCAACCCCTTCGGAAACCACCAGTGGATTAGGCTCGAAGAAGTTTAACAAGATCGAAATATATAAGATGACCGACATAGAGACCAGCAGTAAGGAGAGCACGTCAGAGCTCGTTCAAGGGGATGTGCAGACGGTGGTGCCGTCGGAGTGGCAGAACACAGCTTCGCGCCCGAATAGAAGAGAGTCTGTCAAGGGCGGAAACATGGTTTAGTGTCGGTATCACAATTGAACCTGCAATATCATTGTCCTCGGCGGCAATTGGAGAAGCGACTGGCATGACCCATCCAAGCTGGCAGAGTCCGCTTACGGCGCCATTTCAAAAAAATTAAGAGATACCAGGAAAATCCACATCAGCAAGACGCTTTTCAGCGCGCAGGGTGTTACGGAGATATACTCATTTCGATTCGCATTTTGATATGGATCACGCCACACACGAAGTGATCACCAAAAAGTGTATAAAACAATAAACCGGGAAGCATTGTACATAGACATCCCATCAGGATATCCGGAAAATCAAAAATAAGCAAATCATTTCCAATACCAGAACCGCCCAGTCCCAACTATCTTTGAGGTAGCTCGCTGAATTGCTGCCGAAGTGGAGACGCTAAAAGTGAGCCAACTCTTAACGAGTCATTCAAAATGTTTCACCGTGGCAGGACCAAAATGTGCACACCCGAAATCCGCGCAATGGAGTATCCACTTTGCCAAGCTCATGCTGTGGTGGGAAGTTACAGGGTCCACTGGTGCTTGCATGGGTCAAGTAATTGGGGTTGATGATTGCCATAGCTAATGATTCGTGCTGCAAGTATGTATGGGCTTTGTCCCGCCTTCGTCATTCGGGAGTGCGTGCGAAGTCGTTCCCCGCCTCTTTTGCTTTTGAACCATATCATCTGATTTTGAGAAAAGATAGAAACCATGTCGGCGAAAACTAATGTTGTCCAGACACTGGACTCGATCCATCCCGATGGCTTCAAGACTGATGCCGAGCGGTACGAGGCAAAAGAAGCAGCGAGGCGCTTATTGCAGCGTCTGGAAACACCGTTTGAGCAGGGATGGAGGTTGAGCTTTGAGACACCCGTCCTGATCGCTGGTGTTCAGACTGCCCTGGATCTCGGTATCTGGAAGAAGTGGACCGATGCTGATAAGCAGAATCCTGGAGCTTCCGTGACCTTGGATACTATATTGGGGTGGGCGAATGCTAAGGTCGAAGCAAATTTGCTGCGTATGTTTGCCTTGCCTCTATAGGTAATTTGCTATAGTGTGATTCGTGATGCTGATTTATTATGTGTAAAGGTCGATTCTTGAAGCACCTTGCTGCACTCTACATCCTCGAAGAGACCGACGTCGACACCTGGAAACCCACACCATACTCCTTATCACTGGGTGACACAGTCTCCCACACCGACCAGATCACACAATGCGGGTACGTCTACTTCCAAATCCCCTACATTTTAAATCCACACAATCAGACCAACAGCTCCACAGAACCGACCACACAATCCCAACGGGCCTCAACCTCCCCCGCTTCTTCAAAAAATACAACTACACCGAACCCCTCGACAAATCCAAACTCGACAACTACACCGACATGACAAACGGCACCGACTTCTTCGCAACCTGCGCCGCCGATCCAACCGGCAAAGGAAGCTCCTTCATCGGCCTAATGACCGCTCTCCGAAACCACAAAATGCCCTGGACCGAAGTCTACGACACGACATCCATAATCTCAGGCGCCGACCTCTCATCCGGTCGTCCAATCTTCGTCGACATCGGCGGAGCCCACGGTCTCGACACCTCGCGGCTTTTAGAAAAACACCCAGATCTCCCCAAAGACGTACTAATCGTACAAGACACACCCGAAGTAACAGCAATGTCCGTCGAAGGCCTAGATCCCCGAATCAAAAAAGAACCCTACGACTTCTTCACCCCGCAACCACACATTGGCGCACGAGCATATTTCTTCCACGCCGTACCGCACGACTGGCCCGATGCCGACTGCGTCAAAATGTTCGAAAACGTAAAAGCCGCGTTCAAACCTGGGTATTCGAAATTGTTGATTTATGAGGTTGTGTTGCCGGCCAAGGGAGCGACGAGTTTGATGACGACGTTGGATTTGCAGTTGCTGAATTGTACGAGTGGACTTGAGAGGACGGAGGGGCATTGGAGGAGGTTGTTGAGTGATGCGGGGTTTAAGATTAATGGCATCTCGAGACATGCTAGGGCTGTCGAGAGTGTTATTGAGGCCGAGTTGGCGTGAGTGAGGTGTGGCTTTAGTACCTGGGTGTGGGATTCTATAGTGGAATTTAAAATGTTCTGCAAATCAATGATTCGGCTGTGAAATGACTTGTTACGCCCCTTTGATTAATTTGGAACTGTTTAACCCACGACATGATCGAAGACATTGAGAAACGAGACGCTCGAATGTCATTGCAGATTCAAACGCTCTTGCTACAGAGACAGGTAGCAAGTCGCATCACCTGAATCCGGAATTATATCCCACTTGAACCCTACACGCGATCACAATTCCCTCGGTCCCCAAACGAAAGTGTTTGTCCGTAGTTGAAAAGACGGTGTATTTGGCCTCCTAAGACGATAGGTATCAGGCTACTGAAAACAAAAACGATCGTATGTCGAAAATTGTCGCTGTCAAAAAATCCATTTCTGTTGAATGGACTACCTCTTGTGTGAACGATTGATAGCTTGTGACTAGTCACTGTACTTGCGTACGAGGGGTATCTTTCGATAGGTAATTGATTGATTGMTTATTCTATCCTATCTACAGAGGAAAGGGGTAACTATCAATGCTGAAACACAGCACCGTGCGTAGTCACATGAGAAGTCATGTGATATCTGGTATCAACCAAACTGCTGCGTACGGACAATTTCTCATAATAATCATAAAGTCCTCTCCTCGGGGGAGAAAGAAAAGATTGCAGAAAACTAGCCCCTTCCCCAAAAAAAATATCCACTACTTCTTCTCCATCTCAACAAAGCATTTCCCCATCTCCTCCAAACTGCTCTCAAACCCAGTCCACCCGTCCCCTTTAACCCATCTAAGCACCTCCTCCGCCCTCTGATTCGGAACCTTACACTTATCCACACCTTCATTCTGCGGCGGATCAGGGAACTTGCGATCCGGGAATTGTTTTCTGAAGGTGGTGATTATCTTGGTCCAATTGTAGGGCTCGGCGAAGCCGAAGAGGCGCTCGTTTTGGACGTCGGAGTGGATTAGAGCGCTGATGTGTAGGAGGGCGCAGTCTGTTGTGTCGATGTACCATTCTGGTGAGGGAGGGGGTGTTAGTGGGGGTTGGATTTGAGAGGTTGGTGGGGGTGTTGTTTGAATTCTCTTTAAAAAAAAAATTTTTGGGCGGGCTTTTGTAAGTGAAGGTACTCACGAGGTGGGATAATTGCAACGTGCATATCGAAAAGTTCGCCTGTAAATGCGGCTTTGCCCCACGCAACGGTGGAAGGGGTGCCTTGTTTTTCCGGAACCAAAACGCGGGAGAAGTTTACGTTAGGGCACTGAGAGGTTCAAGTCAGTTTAGCGGTATTTACTACTGTCGACGCAAGAGACTGACAATGCTGTTGAAAACGAAGTGTGGGTTATTCTCTTTCACCCATTTCCAAACCGCCTTCTCGGTTTCGGTTTTCGAGGCCGCATAGCGATAGATGTTCTTGAAGATCTCTGGTTCATCTGGAGGATGGTTCCAGCCTTTGGCGGTGCCCTCCTCGTTGAAGGTCGATTCGTCAACACTGAATTCCACATTTGGCTTGGGCATCAAGACCGCGATGGAAGACGAAGTCAACACGACTCGCTTGATGCTTGGAGCTTTGGAACACGCTTTCACTGCATTCAGACCGCCATTCATGGCTGTTGGGACCATGATCTTGGGGTCCTCGCCACTGATGGGTGACGCGACATGGATGAACCCATCACAGCCTATGTCGAAGTCAGCTATGCAAAAAAAATCAAAAAAAATTTTGTGGACGAACCTTGAACAACTTTATCATAGCATCCATCGACGGTGATGTCGGGAACGCTGACAAGCTCAAGCTTGGCCGGCCCTTTATGTTTTTCAGCAAAGTAATTGCTCAACCAGGCGGATTCGTCAAGTTTGCGAACAGCGCCGCGAACGTTGTATCCGCGAGCGAGTAGCTGGTCAGCGATGAAGCTGCCGATTAGGCCATTGACTCCAGTGACAAAGACGAGTGAACCTGGCGCAAGAGCAAGAGTAGGCATCTTGGTGTGTGTGGGTGAGTGAATACGGAGGCGGGGTGTTGATGAGGTAATCAAAAAGGGGTAATTCCTTGAGTGTCGTAAAAAGACACAGAAAATTGGAGGAATGCAGGGGAAGTATGTAAGAAGAGGATGGGAAGCGGAGAAGAAGAGAGAGTATGGGGTGGGTGGGTGGTGTATTTATATTGCTCGGTGTGGGCAGGGTGTGGCAGGCTTTGTTCACGGGAGCGCTGCGGTCGGGGTGTACAGGATCCGAGTAGCCTTGCCGCGCTGCATACGACTAATTTGAATTAGGATAAAACTATACGAGGCAGCCAACAAGATACAACACTTGGGCAGGGAATGGCCAAGGAGGGTGGTGAGTGGATGAGACCGTACCCTTACGACGAGTGATGGCTAATTACTCATACAAATTTTAGCTTCTTGATTCGGTTGGCTCTAGATCTCGTGACTTCCCGGGATCTTTGGCGCGGAAGCGAGCTTAGTTACGCCGAGGATTGGTCAGGATTACACTTTCCTCATCTGCGAAATCAGCAATTATTTGGCACCTTTGTTCGATGCAACGTATTTGCATTGTTATGCCAGGACCCTGATAAGACCAGCTGGAAAGCAAGGAGGGAAAACCTGCATTCCCACTGACCAGTGTTAATGTCGTCATTCTTCAAGCTAATACTACATCTAAAACCTGTCTATCTTCTCTCTTGACTTCGACCCATCCGTGTTTCTCTAGTCTTACAATTTTGCCGTCTACACAAATGCGACGCCACCGAGACTCTTCCTCATCGCCTTGAAAATTAATTCGGAGCCCATCAATGGCTTCATATAAGACCGAAGGGTCGTTGACATGTTTCCCACCCTGATATGCAAGACCCATAAGTCTCATAGCTTCATTTCCATCTGTAGGACCGAAATGGACTAGGTGAAGGCTACCATCTAAGGGTCGAGTGGCAGGTGATATGGTGAAAGTCTTTTCTAGGTTTGATACAATGCTCATAAGAACGTACATGTGCTCCTTCGCCTCTAGGGGCTTCCAGGAATCGCCCTTCAACACTGAGACCTTGGCTTTATAGGGGTGTGGCCGTGAGCCATCGGCTGGGAATAGCGCTTGTTTTGCTGCCATTTTAAATCTGTCAATGCCAAATTTGCGATACTCTGTTGTGTCACTGTCTGCTACGAGCGAAGCATGCATGCCCCAGCTACACACAACCGCACCGTGTAGTGTGGGATGCCCTGTCTGGAGGTCCTTTGAGAGTTCCTCCTCACTACGGGCTTCATCGACCAGTAAACGTGCGCCAGGAGAGAACGTTGCTGTGAAAGTCGGCAAAGGCTTGGACGTTGTCGCTGCAAGAGTATTGAGACCCCAGGTGTTCGATTTCCCAGCATTTGTCGAATGGTAAAGTGCATTCGCGGTTCCCAAGGGTAACAAGTTCACCTTGGGAGCTCTGTATTCTGGAGATTTTGATTTAGATGAGAGACCATTGACTAGGTCAATGACTCCTCCATCTCCAGAAAGCAAGATGATCCGAAGAGACTGTCCGGCATTTGCGCGTGGGAAGAATATCTCATTCGTGATCTCTAGGATAGATGTTGCAGACTTGGTAGTGTGGATATGAAAATTCTCATAAGAAGTAGGAAAGAGAACCTTGAAGACAGGCTGGACAACTTTATCAAAGAAGGTAGAGGCTTGATTTGTCCCGGAGCCAGTAGATATTATTACGTGTATCTCTTCTGCTGTGAGGGTATCTGCCAGTGAAGTGGTGGGCGTATTCCCTTTCGCGAATTTCACCAGCGGGAGAGAGGCCGTGTCTGCATCGTCGTGCTCAACGTATACGATTGTTGTAGACGCACCGGCTGGACTCGGAATCAGCGCGACCAAGTCCTTTCTATCGATAAACTGCGCCTCGTTCTCATCATTTCGGAAGTTTATTTGGCCGGAATCCGCCATTGCTGTATAGTTGGGGGCCTTCTTTGTTTTGAGCTCGTGTTGATGCCCCTCTTTTGCTTGCTTTTCGAGATTGATGTATGGAACAAAGGAATCTTTCTGCAAGGAAAAGGCACAATTGCGTGTTTTGGGGGTTAGATAATGCATGCGGGAGAGGGTACTATCGCTCAACGTTTCTGATTCGTCTCGTTTAAACGACCCACCGAATATCCGCACTAGCCTTACCTAGCCCTCCGTCGTCCTCAAACTCCAGCGGCGGGAGCGAGGACAGGGCTGGGCAAGACAATGCACAGCTCCCACATGAAATCAACTTCATCATCTCTCTCATTTGAGTCCATACTCGACTAGAAAGAGTCACAATTGACCTACCCTTGCCTCTTTACGCCCAAAAGTTGATAGGTAATCTCGCGAGAGGTTTCTATACGAGGCTTAGCCCACCAATCCGTCAGCAATCGACCAAAGCAAACTCCTTACGTCACCCACGCGCGGGTCTTGGCTGGCCTCTGCTGGTTGCTTTGAGCTTCCCTTCCCAGCTCAGCCGACTCGCCGCTCACCTTCCAACCGCTCCCGCTGCGGCGCAACTCCAATTTCAGCTCGTGATACCACAGCCCTCGCTGACACCTTTTCCACCACTTCCATTGAAAAATTTCCCACCTCTTCGGTCTGCCATCGTAACATCAATCTCCATTTCCACTCCGCCTCGGCACCACCTCCAGCAATCCACTGCGGCGCACCCGCGAGATCCGCATATCACCCACCTCTTTCATGACCACCAAAACCACCGCCTAGCCTCCCCACAACGATTCAAGAACCCGCAACAATCCCATTAACCACACAACAAAATGAACGCCGGCTGGGTAATCCTAATCCTCCTCATAATCGCCGTCGTCGGCGGCTATGGGGGCTGGGCGATCTGGTCGCGCATGCAAGCCCGCAAACTGGGTCTCCCACCACCATCTCTAAACCCCTTCGCACGCTCCGGTTCCGATACAAATTATCCCGCTCCAGCCCCCGGCGGCATCCGCGGCTGGATAGACTCGCAGATCCGCAAGTTCAAGAACAGGAATAATCGGTATGCGAGCGGTGCGTATGAGGAGCCATCCGGGTACGCGGGGACAAGAGGTCGTGGCGCCGGCCATAGGCTTGATCCTGATGAAGCCTGGGATGCAAGAGTCGGCAATGAAGCGTATTATGAGGAGCAGGAGTTGGGTCTTCAACCTCCGCCCGCTGGTGTCAATACTGGGTATTCGAATACGGCGTACGGCGCCCCGTCTCCAAGCTTTCAACCCGAGCCCGAGCGCGGCCGAAGCAGGACCCGCGAGTACGATGAGGGTCTACATTCGGATCAGAGGAGTGCGCGCGATCCGTTTGGCGACGAGCATGCGGCGAGTTTGCGTGGTGTCAGCCCTCGACCCGTTGGCGAAGGTCAAGATACCAGCTATGGAGGCTCGCAAGTAACCGCTCACAAGAAGGTTGGAAGTGTTGGCAGCGCAGAGAATAGTCCTACAGAGCGAAGGAGTATGTTCAGAGAGAACATGTAATTGTTCCGAGAGGAATCGTCAAAACTGGTGTCTGGGAACTGTTTCCACTTTCCTAGTGTTGATTAAAGCTTGTCTTGGTTTTTTCTCATGAGGTGATGAGGCGACGACTCTCTCTCTTCTTGTCACATATAATTCTTAGTACATTAGATCAGATAGGGCGCAGCAAAGTGTATGAGGGGAATTTTTCTGTTTTATCATAGGCCCTCCTGAATATCCGAAGCAAGCCTCGTAAAGGGGAGCACAGCGGCTATTAAATACAAATCATGAAATTGGCCCTCTTCTTCCACTCGTGTCTAAGCTCTGGAAATTAATCGGAGCTATCTTCATCCTCTCCAAGCACAGCAAACATATTGTTGCCTTCCATCGCGGCTTGTCTCTTCTGTCTATTCTGCTTCCTCGCCTCCCTTTTCTCCCTTTTCTCTCTTTTCTTCTGCTTCCTGGACTTCGGCAACTCGAGCACTTCCGATTCGAACACCCTCTCCGATACATACAACTCTTTGATGGCCTGGATCACTTCCGACTGGTTGTCGGTCGGTATGACGTTCTGGTCAGGAATAGCGAAAATGTCTACAATGCCCGGAAGTGTTTGGAGAGCATCGTGTAAATTCCCTAGTGCCAGGTGGAAATTATCGTTTACGTTTGCACAGTCTTGTGCCATCCGGAGGTCAAGGCATTGCTTGAGTATGCGTAGAGAGTATAGCACGGATTGGACGCGCGCTAAGAGATGTACGAATCTCCAGCTGTGGTCGAATTGTCCATGTACTATGCGGGCTACCTGTGTGATATGAGGTGCGGGCAAGAGGTGAACTATATGATTGAAGGCAAATAGTATCCACATCTGCGTTAACAAGAGATTCTTGTTCGTCATCCGTGTATCTAGGGATGTGGTAAGCTGTATACAGCTCGCTTCGACGCTCTCAAGAGAGTGGGTAGAGTACTCTATGGATGAAATTCCTTGAGCTTTTCGCACATGCTCTCGGACGACCTGGCTCGGATTCAGAACTATGAGTGAGTATGCCAGTAAACGAAGGTCAGCACCCATATCCCAGGCCGCTGCTTGATTGGTATCTTCCAGAAGCAGTGGCAAATATATGTCATATGCTAATGGACTGGCAAGTGGGTCATCTGAAGATGATAATGCTTGGTGTGCAAGCTCCGAGACTCTTGCGTCCAGAGTTTGAAAGACAGAATCCACGGCTGGGTTCTTCGTTAGGTAACTTGGGGTTTCAGCTCTGTCAGTATAGCGTTTACTGAACGCTAGATACTTTGCCGATGCTAGATCTACGGGGCGTAGTCTAGTTCCATCCTCTGTGAAAACTCTGCACGGATTTATACCAAGGGAGTATGCAACTGGAATAAGGCTTGTTTGTTCCAGCCGCTGCGAAATAGTCATAGGGGAGAATGCTCTGAGCTCTGGAAATGAAAGAGAGTGTGTATCCTTGAAGAAGATCACTAACACCTCTGGAGGATACTCATAAAGCAGTAGATCAGTGTCGCCTGTGAATATGATACTCCTGGGACTGTCTTTGGCGTGCCAAGCGCACCAGTCGTCTGCCTCCCCAGGGACCATTCGCGTGACCGAAGCGAACTCAGAAGACTGCAATGCTTCTCTCAATGCCGAAGGAAGAAATGAATGGATGGTAGATCCAAGTTGCCGTGGATTAGGGCAGCCACCACGACTGCTGAAACTGGATCTAAAAGTTGTCACGCGCTTGAGGTTTTGTTTAGTTCTGAAGACCCTCTCTGGCTTCTTCCTATGTGGAAGGGCGCCATCAAAGAGAATAGCAGATCTGAGATGCGCACGGTCAGCAATGATCGACTTAATATTTGCGCATATCATGCAGAGTTCCGCATGCACATGCTGCATACACCACACCACAGCCGCGCAGTTATCAACATTGGTAATTCTTTTCGCCCACGCAAAAGCGGCAGCGCTTGTATTGGTCAGTCCGCCACGGTCCCTATCATGGAAAAGCGCTGGCCTGAGAATAATCAAGGGTGATATGTCCCGTTGGCAACGGTCTCGCATGCCAAGTCGATGGGCCCTGGAAATTTCCGGACGAACACGAGGAGAGTGATCACTTACACTTTAAGTCCTCTATCGTCCAGGGAGTTCAGCCATTGGATAGCTATGGCAGTGATTTCGGCGTAAGAGGGCTGATGATTCCCCTGTTCCCCAAAGGCCACCGTGTGGGCGTGATACGCAAGGGCAGGACCATCAATGATGGCTTCGTAGCCTTTCAGCTTTTCAAACGGGTATTGGGCGGCATACGGCTCGACGATTCTGATTAGGCCTCTTATACCCATATTGCATGGTACTAAGGCAAAAGACACAGCGAGACCACTGGACCAACTGTTTGACGAGCAGTAGGCCACGCGACCAGCGAATAAGAAAAAAGGCAAATGGCGAGTGGGATCGCGCGCGGGAGTGTATTGTTGATGTCGAGGCAACCCTGTATGCAATGATATCGAATCCTGACGCTCCCTGAATATGAGGACGTGGGTTGGGGGCACCGCAATTCGCTTGGAGGGTGGGTGGGCCTGGTTAGAAGACGAAGCGCTTAACCGCTTTGCCGAGTCTAGATTTGCAGGTCAGTCCGGTCGTTCCATCGTTGTGTGGCCTCTCTGGGGGCGATAATCGATCCATACTCTTCGCGAGATATCCACGTTGACGGCGTCGATGGACATGAATCGAGCGTCGTGGTGTTGAGAGAACATCAGACCAGAGATAGAAAAGTTGTTAGCGCGCAGATCTTTGCGGATACATTTCCCTTACGGGATCTAGTGTGGCGTCTCAACACTGTCAGTGCGTCATCCCGCCCCTCCCCCACCTGGCCGTGCTAGACGCCCTCAAAAAGCTCGACTTGCTGTGCCAGACCAGCTCAATCCCTTTCCAATTCCATTCCACAACAGCCTGATTTCAAGACACCCACTCAAGATGAGCGTCAGGACCGTCTCTTTGAAACCCTTTACCGACCAAAAACCCGGAACGTAAGTGCCACAAACTAACTTTCGGCTATGCCGCACTCTACCTACCCTTACCGCTCATCCTTTATTGCCCTATAACAATGCTATTTACCTCGAGAGATTGCTCCCCCGTGTTGCTTTTCGCCATCACATGTCTTGTAACCTTCTGAGAGCTGTTTCACTTCCCAATGCCTCTGTTTGACGATCATGGCTGACTTGTGGTTCCGCACCAGCTCTGGCCTCCGCAAAAAGGTCAAGGTCTACCAACAGGAGAACTACAGCGAGGCCTTTGTTGCCAGCATCCTACTCTCTATTCCTGAAGGGGCAGAGGGCTCTTTCTTGGTCATTGGCGGCGATGGACGATACTGGAACCCAGAAGTCACGCAATTGATCGCCAAGATTGGTGCTGCGTACGGTGTCAAGAAGCTTCTGATCGGACAAAACGGCATCCTCAGTACACCTGCTGCCAGCAATGTCATCAGGATACGCAAGGCAACTGGAGGAATTCTCTTGACTGCTAGTCACAACCCTGGAGGTCGGTTTTCTTCTCTGTCTGATCCTGGATCAGCTGATGTCACTCTTTGTTACAGTTTCACTGAGCGGTAAACAGGCCCTGACGAAGACTTTGGCATCAAATATAACCTTACCAATGGTGCACCTGCCCCTGAGAGCGTCACAAACAAGATCTACGAGACTTCCAAAAATCTCACCTCATACAAGATCGCAGATATTCCTGATGTAGATCTTTCTACTATCGGTACCAAGACATATGGCAACCTCGAGGTTGAGATCATCGATTCTACCAAGGACTATCTTGAAATGCTCAAGGGCATCTTCGACTTTGATTTGATCAAGTCATTCATTAAGCAACACCCGGACTTCAAGGTCTTGTTCGATGGCTTGAGCGGAGTCACTGGTTCCTATGGCATTGACATCTTCGAGAAAGAACTCGGCATTCCAAACAGCACTCAAAACTGCATCCCCAAGCCTGACTTCGGCGGCCACCATCCTGACCCAAATCTTGTGTATGCTAAGTCACTTGTCGATGCTGTCGACAAGAACGGCATCCAATTTGGCGCTGCAAGCGATGGTGACGGTGACCGAAACATGATCTATGGCGCGAACAGTTTCGTCTCTCCAGGTGACAGCTTAGCTATTATTGCTCACCATGCTGAGCTCATCCCATACTTCAAGAAGCAGGGTATCTATGGCCTTGCCCGAAGCATGCCTACCTCTGGTGCCATTGATCTCGTCGCCAAGAAGAAGGGAGTGCAAAGTTATGAAGTGCCCACTGGGTGGAAGTTCTTCTGCGGATTGTTTGACGCAGACAAGATGAACATCTGCGGTGAGGAGAGTTTCGGTACTGGAAGTAACCACATTCGTGAGAAGGACGGACTGTGGGCTGTCGTTGCCTGGTTGAACATCTTGGCTGGTGTCGGGCAACAGACAGGCACCACTCCGAGCATTGCGTCCATCCAGAAGGACTTCTGGAAGACATATGGACGTACTTTCTTTACTCGATACGACTATGAGAACGTCGAATCTGAGGGCGCAAATAAGGTCGTTGCCAACATCAAGGAACTCATTACAACGAAGAAGAGCGAATTCATTGGATCGACCATCTCTGGCCGCAAGGTGGTTGAGGCCGATGACTTCTCGTACACTGACCTTGACGGCAGCGTGAGCAAAAACCAGGGTATCTTCGTCAAGTTCGATGACGGCAGTCGCATTGTTGTTCGCTTGTCTGGTACGGGCAGCAGTGGTGCAACTATCCGTCTTTACATCGAGAGGCATGAGACGGATGAGTCCAAGTACGACCTGGACGTTCAGGAGTACCTTAAGGACAACGTGGCACTAGCTACCAACCTCCTCAAATTCCAGGACTTCATCGGCCGAACTGAGCCAGATGTCAAGACGTGAGGTGCCGGTAAACTCGACTTGTTCCAAACAACAACCAAGACGACGCTAAACCGCCATAATGAGATATGATAGCATACAAGTAGTCAGTAGCGAGCTTGCTTCGCTTTGAAAAGCAGTTTAATATAGACGTTCCCACCCGTGCCCATACAGAAAGATCTCAGACCACTTCTATGAGAAATGTATGGCCGTGTAGCGTGATGTTGGCATGCCTAGGTAATATGCCCCCTGACGTGTTATTTGCGCCACAGTTGCACCGCCACATGTTTCCATGTTTTTATTTCATGTTCCAAGCTGACGCGATATCGCTTCAATACTGCGGAGTTCAGAATTCCAGGCAGAACACATGATCAGCTCGTCGCAAGCGATTTGACACTCCGTGGGACTAAATGCCCTGATGATGCGTCCATGCGGCAAATCACTGTTCGTCATGACCCTGCCCCCTGTGGCACATCGACGCTAGAGCTTGGCTTGTTATATTACTTTTTGCGCATTTGGAATGACGTCGCGTAGCTCAGCCACTCATGGGGTCCGACTAAAGTATCGCGAAAGACCCTCCATTGCCCATCCCCTCCAAGAACGCACGAACCTATCTTCCTTTTGCACCTCCCACTGTATTCGCCGACGTATTCCTAAACCAGAAACCATGAGCTCAAGTGGAAACGGCAAAGAAGGCTCAGAAGTGCCTCCACAGGCGCGGGGCTCTTGGTCTAGCTTCCTCAAGGTACGGTCATTAAACAAACACAATACAAATCTGAACTGACAGAACTACTTTAGTCTATAGCATCTTTCAATGGCGACCTTTCGTCTATGACCGCACCCCCCTTCATTTTGTCCACTACGTCGCTCGTCGAGTTCTCGTCTTATTGGGCAGAGCACCCCTCCGTATTCGTTGCGCCCGCCGCAGAGAAAGACCCCGCCAAACGTGCAGTACTGGTCTTAAAATGGTTCCTCAGCACACTCAAACAGCAGTACGCCAGTCGCAGTGAGAAATTGGGCAGCGAAAAGAAACCATTAAACCCATTTCTTGGCGAGTTGTTCTTGGGGAAGTGGGAGGACGAGGCGGGCACCACACAGTTGGTGAGCGAACAGGTCAGGTAACCGCCCACTTCCCTGATCTGTAGAAGTTATAAGACTGAGAACAACAGCCACCACCCTCCAGTCACAGCATACTGCATATGGAACAGCAAGGCTGGCATTAGACTTCAAGGGTATAATGCCCAAAAGGCATCATTCTCACGTACCATCAATGTTAAGGTTGGGCCCTATGGTAGCGTTGAGTTAGACCAGGACTAAACAGCTTGCAGCAAATCGGGCATGCCATCCTTCATATCGACGAGTATGACGAAGACTACTTGATTACCTTACCTTCTCTCCACATTGAAGGGCTAATCACCGGTTCTCCTTATGTCGAACTCAACAGTCGCTCTTACATTCAATCGTCCTCCGGCTATACTGCCAAGATTGACTACAGTGGAAAAGGCTGGTTATCTGGAAAGAAGAATACCTTTACCGCGGTCCTGTATCCTGAAGGCAAAGAGAAGGAACCTGTCTATACCGTTGATGGACAATGGAATGAAGCATTCACCATCAAGGATGCCAAGACCAAGAAAGTCATTGATCAGTACAGCCCTAAAGTAACAAAAGTCACTCCTCTTATCGTCGCCGATATCGAGGAACAGGATGAATTGGAATCTCGACGCGCCTGGAAGAAGGTTGCCGATGCCATTACGAAAGGCGACACTGATACTGCTGGGTATGAGAAGTCTATCATCGAAAACCAACAGCGTGAATTGCGCAAGAAGGAGAAGGAAGAAGGTCGTGAATGGGAACGCCGTTTCTTCTCACGGACAGATAAATTCCCGCTTTTTGAGCAGCTGGCAGGCAAACTTGGAGAGCAGATCAACGACAATTTAACGAACGGAGTCTGGATCTTCGACTCGCAGAAAGCTAGTGAAAGCAGTCCGCCATTCCGGAAGGACGATGCCAATGATTTCCGCAAAGATGGCGGAAAAGCCCAAGCTACTACTGAGCAATCTTAGAAGTGAGAAGCTGCTCTTCTTTCTTTTCGAGTTCTTTTCCGAGAGGCGGTTTTCAAGCATACATAGTGCTTTTTGTAATATGGTAAGGAGAAATTCCAAGAGCCTCCAGAGGCAGCGAGCCAATCATACGTCATACGGAGGAATCTGTATCGTGAGGGTGGACACGAGAGTGTACAATGTCCGTATGAACCTTGAATTAATAGTACACGCCGACAACCAGGACCTTAATGAATCCTAATCGCATAGTCTTGGCCGGTCAATGGCCTTTGTCCATCTCGCTATCTGCAAGAATGTAGAATGTCATCCTACAGACAAACAAATCCGCATGCAGCAATATTTAAGGCACGCTATTATCGAACAAAAGAACAGAACGAGAGTGAGCCCATTACGAGCTTGAAATTTAGATCTTCACGATGAAGCTCTGGTCAGTCAAGTACATACGTGGTCAATTTCCAGTGTGGCAGTCAGTCATATGTTAGTGGAGTTTTCTGAACCTGTCTACCAATTCTTACACATATTGAGGCCAGATAAATGTCTGCCTAGAGATATGAATGAAAGGTGTTGACTATCATCTTCAAGTGCACGCTAGGCCCCTTGCGGCCAGATGCGTCACTTCGCGGCTCATCGGCCGGATAGAGAGCCGTCATGCGGGGCGGAAAGGACCGATCACAAGCTGACGGAGTTACTCCAAGCCAGCATCACCGCCGCACTTCAGGCACCTCATTTGAAGAATCCCATGGACACTTGTCCTTTTATGATTCTTTCCCTCCTCGTGCACACCTAGAGAAACTTCAAGAGGTAGAATTGCCATCATGTTTGGCTTCATCGCCGACGGCTTAACGTGAGTGCTAGCAACCCCGCAGTCTTCATTCGTTAGGAAGCTTCAGAGCTTTATCGTGTACCCATAATGCGACAGCTATTTCAGCAGCTCCCAATCGCTTCAATATCTCTCCTGTCTCTATATACAGCTGACTGAATATCAAATAGCGTCGCAACAACTGTGCTTTTCCCAATCTTCGCATCCTACAAGGCGCTTCACACCTCTGACCCCGCCCTCTTAGCACCATGGCTCATGTACTTCGTAACCCTCCTACTCTTCATGACCGTCGAGAACATGTTCGACTTTATCCTTAGTTGGGTTCCATTTTACTCCTGGTTCCGCTTCTTCGTCCACCTCTACCTGATCCTTCCTGGATCCCAGGGCGCCACGTTCCTCTATCAAGAATACATCGACCCCTTCCTATACCACCACGAGAGAGAGATTGACGACTTCATCACCGAAGCTCATGACAAATCAAGAGCCGCAGGACTAGCATACCTCCAACAGGCAATCGAATGGGTCAAAGTGAATGCTCTAGGATTCGCCCCACAGAAACCCCAACCTCCACCAACCGCAGGACAAACCTACGCACAGAACTTCATGTCACGCTTCACTATGCCCAACGCCCGAGGTGATAATCTCACGAATCTAGTTTCGCAAGCTCTCAGCGGAGCCAGCGCCCTTTACTCGGGCAACACAGGCGCCCAAGCAGACGAAGTAAACCGCAGCGCCCCGCTAGTGCCCGACACGATCCGCAACAACGATGACAGACTGAACTACGTCGCCTCGCAGCGCGAACGCCTCGCCAGTCTCCTCCAAGCCTTCGACCGCGAACAAGACAATCTCCGAACTGCGCGCGACAGTGGAAGCCGATACTATGACGGTCCTGGCGGCCTTGCTAAGAGTAGGAGCGAAGCCGAGTTCGACCGCATCGAGCGTGACGAGATCAAACCGCCTTACCCAGTGACCCCTGACGTTGCTGATCGCCCACCAAGCCAGGGATGGATGTCATGGGGTTGGAGGGGTGCAGGGCCACCTCCAGGCGAGGATCCGTTGGCGTATGGTAGGGATAGTGGCGTGCCTCACTCTCAGGGCAGGTCTTCTGGATTTGACTTTGGTGATCGCTAAAGAAACAATGTTGTCATGACGGATGCGGATTTTTTTGTGAGGGTTTAATATACTTGTGGGATTTACTCAGCGGGGTTTGGGGTGTTGGTGTACGGTTGTTCTTTACACGGTAGATAAAAGCCTCTATAGTTAGCCGTACTGGCGGAAACATACAGGGTATATAGTTGGTAGCTCAATGCCATCAGTGACTCAAGCGTCGTCTCGATTTTGTTCTGTTCTGTTTTTTCCCGCTGTCTAATCTTACAGTATATATACAACTACAAATACCCAGCCGAGGCCTTCTATCTCTTTGTTTATATCAATCCAAACATATTCTTACAACTCTCTACATCTTCGACTCTCTAAATGGATACCTCACACTATCATCTTTCCTCAACACAATCTTCTTCTTCCGCTTCGTCGTGACATGTTCAACCCACACCTCCTTGGTCATCTCATTCGTAAAACGACGTATGAATCTCGGGTCCCAGAGCTCGGAGGCAATGCCCAAATCCTTACAGCACCGCATCAGCGCGTTGGATTTGCAGCCCTCGGTTGCGGTGGGGATGCCATCTGGGTCGAAGTATTGCTGTTCGCCGCGGGAGATGGAAACTAGCCTTTGGTATATATGTTAGATTTCAAATGTTATAGAATATATGTATTGGGGTCCTTGAGAGAGCATACCGGCCTTGCACAATGAGTCCATATTCCCTAGTAATCAATTTGCCCGTGACGATGCTCTCGCCTCGAGGCGCTAGACCCCATCCCCCAGGTCCAAAAGCCTTGTTGAGTATCCGACGGTACTTGATCTCTGGGAGGTAGATTATTCCATCTGGTTTTACTTCGACGTCGTCTTCGACTATGGGCGTTAGGAGGACTTCTTGTTGCTCGGGCGTGAATGCTGCGCCGCCTAGACCGTGGTAGGATCGTGTCCAATCTATTGCTGGTCCGTCTTCGAGGTTGGGTGGTTGGTCGTCCAGACCTTCTGTTAGGGAGCGCTGGGTTTGGGCGTCTTTGTTTGCGTTGTCGATGGTGGTGTTGCGGGTTGTAGGGGTTGGGGGTTCGGTGGCTGGGATGGAAGGTCTTACGGTTCTTTGGGCGGTTGACGTAGAGGATGGAGGCGGCGTGGATTTGGAGGATGATGCGGGCTTTGCGGCAGCACTTGAGGTCGAGGTAGATGTTGCGGCGCGTCGGGTGGTGGTCGCGGCTGCGGAGGAGGTCGAAGATGAGGTGAAGTTGCGTGCGGACGATATCCGGTATGCGAATGGAGCTGATCTTGATGTCGAGGCTTTGATGGCCGAGAAGAGACCCCGACGGGCCGGATTGATGGCAGCCATTGCAAGAACTATGGCGATTGATACGTAGATGTTGGTGTGATAGATAGTGAGACGTGCATTAAAAGTTCCTGTCAGACGCGAAGTCACGACGCACGTCCGGTAACTAAGCTTTGGGGCGAACTGCCGCTAAACCCTAATTACTTGATCTACTCCACGGCACTATACATATGTACGGTGAGACTAACTTCAGATGACTTCGGTGCAGGAGACTCGGACGGAAACTTGTATTCCTGGGATGACTGATTGCTCTGGGAACAAGCTTCTATTCATCTTGTTCACATTTTCCCACGGTTTACAGCATGAGATGGCACACAATTTAGAGGTGGTACCCTAGCACCCTAGGATATCTATACTCAGCAAAACAAACTTGGAACACAAGCCAATGGGCGACCGTCTTTACTAAGATGGCTTCTAAAGAAGAAGGCCACCCAGCCCGTCATGACCTGCTAAAGGTCTCACAACTCTTCCTACCACGCCCGCGTGTTCCAAGGCCCAGCTTTTAGCAAATTGGCACGGACAAGGGCTGACGGGTCAAACCTTCTACCGGTATGTAGTCGGTGACACGGTGGGTGACAGTCTGCCCTTCGTACGAAAAGACCCGCTCAACTACCGCCCAACCCCCGACACGGACAAGCCCACGGCTTCTGAGATGCAGTGCATGCGCGTGGGAAAACATGGTATCCGAGTGTCGATCGAAGAGCATGCCGGAATCGGTTAGGACTCATCCTCCCGCCTTTGTGGATCTACGGACGCCAATGACTTGGCCTGCTTCGCTTGCTTGCTGTTTCATCTCAATGAGCAAGCAAGCTGGAGCGGAGGACGGTCGGACGAATACAGGCCTGAAAGCGACAAGCACGAGAGAATTACCTTCGCATTACATCACCCATGGTTGGTCGTTTAATTTCTGATGCACATGCGATCAATCCGTAAAGGTCGATACTGGTGACGGAGTAGTCCTGTCCAGCCGCTTGGTGCCGCTTTGCCACCAATTACGCATAGCCTCAATGTACATATAGAATTTGTGCGCGTCGTCCGACCCTCCGCTCCTTGCTTGCACTGCATTTTCATCCCCTGCTACAACAGCACTGGGTAGTCGACTCCCGCTGCAACAACCCTGCCAATCAGTGTCGAATTAGCGTACGGGCCGGTCCCGAGCGTACACATGATGCTTGATCTTGCGTACGTTGACGTTGCTGGGCGGCTTTGCGAATAGACTCGGTCCCCCCTTCTTGACACTAACTTTGTTAGAGTGGCACGAAGGCCAGGTCAAGTGCTTATCCAGGCCAGTACTTAAGCACTGCCTCCTACCCAATGCTACTTTGAGTTTTTGTCATCTGCCTTCATTCCTCATACAAACTTCGCCGCTATGTCGACTCCCGTTGATGTGTCCCCAAATCTATCGAGAATCATTCGAAATGCTTCGTTCACTCAAATCGTGACATCTGTGATTACCATCGTTAGTATCACCTTACAATATCACCCAGACGACCTTTACTTACTACGGGTGTCTTCAGCTATTCGTCAGGTGGATAGTCAGAGGTATCCACAGAGTGTATTTCCATCCACTGAGCAGATTCCCAGGGCCAAAATTCGCAGCCTTCACTCGTATCCCCTATATATATAGCAGAATCAACGGCACTTTCCATGTATTCATCGAAAAGGCACACCAAGAATATGGAAGCATAGTACGAATTGGTCCTGATGAGATCAGTTGTACTGGTGCAAATGGATGGAGGGATATCTACGGTCATGGTGTGAAAGGAAGCCCTGGGGCTATGCCTCACAAGTATTGGAAGCGTTACGGGAAGGCTGTAAATCAGTGCGACTCTCTCATCACTGCTCCAGATGGTGAGCATCCACGGATGCGGCGTATTTTCAACCCTGCCTTTTCCGACCGCGCTCTCAAACAGCAAGAACCACTCTTCATGAAATACGTCGACAAGCTTGTCGGTGTTCTGAATAATGGCCTGAATGAGAATCCAGACACTGCTTTTGACATGGTCAGGCTCTACAACTTCACAACGTTCGATGTAATGGGCGATCTTACCTTTGGAGAGTCACTACATATGCTTGATAACGCTGAATACGATCCCTGGGTCAAGATCATCTTCGCATCCATCAAGAATGGCACGAGGATTGGCATCTTGCAGCACTACCCGATAGCGTACACCCTGTTTAAAAAACTTATTCCAGAGTCCCTCATAAAGAAGCGGTGGGAACACTTTCAGTTTTCTGTTCGTCGAGTCACAAAACGGTTAGATAAAGGACGAGACTCTGAAGGCGTAGACCTATGGGACCTGGTTCTTGCTCAGCAAGAAGGAAAGGGCTTAACACGCGGGGAGATGGATGCAAATTCTTCCCTTTTCATGATTGCAGGGACAGAGACGACGGCGACTCTACTATCAGGCTTGACCTACTATCTCTTGAAGAACCCGGACTCCATGAAGCGCCTCACGGAAGAGATTCGCGGCGCCTTTGCCGATTCTGCAGACATGCACTTGGAGGCTATTGCAGCACTACCATATCTCGGCGCTTGTATTAAGGAAGCTTTCCGTCTATATCCTCCCGTCGTCGTCGGTATGCCGCGACAGGTTCCCGCTGCAGGTTCAACTGTTTGCGGAGAATTCATTCCTCCTGGAGTAAGTATTCGCCCCTGGCGATTGCGCATCAACGGAGCTTGGGGACTAATCTCAAAATCCTTAGACCATAATCAGCGTTCCACATCTTGCTACATATACCTCTCCTAGCAATTTCAAGGAACCAAAGTCGTTCATCCCAGATCGCTGGCTCGGAGACGAACGCTTCCAAAATGACAACAGGGGCGTTCTACAGCCATTCTCTATTGGCACGCGTGACTGTCTCGGGAAAAAGTGAGTTCCATGCTCTATACTATCTTCGAAGATACTAATTAAGCTGTCAGTATGGCATATCATGAGATGCGCCTAGTGATTGCCAAAGTAATCTACAATTTTGACCTCAAACTTAGTCCCGAGTGTGAGAATTGGGCAGATCAGGAAACCTACACTCTTTGGGAGAAACACCCCTTGAAGATCAAATTGACGCCTGTACAAGTCTCATGAAAAGGAAATGATGGGTTTCGAATCACTTAATGAAATGGATATGAAATGCTGACAGGAATGCGATCGCAATTAGTGTATTTGGAGTATGAGGAACCAGGAGTTTTTGAAAGCTATGTGATCGACTTTGGATAATTGAGAGGGGCATAATTTTACATTTGTCCTATCTTACATGCGAAATGAAATCCACATTTGCTCTAATTGTCCCTGCACTTCTCCGATGAATGGAAGGTGTTTCCTGGCGAAATGAAAGTCTCTGGCCGATAGCTAACATTTACACGTCCTTCGAGCCCGTCCGTTTATCATTGCCGTATCGTTTCCAGCATTCTCTGAATATTTCCATCTGTGCAAAAAATCCCTCAGTAATAATGTTCGCACAAGTGACGAATTGTTAAGCCTCATCGGCACCATCTCGGTTACCGAGCTAGGAACGAACCTCAACATACCTCTTTCTTGCACGCTCGCCAATCCTTCTTTTCGTAGTAGCAATCCGTCAACTTTGCATTTTCGTCTGCATTCTCGTTACTTCTAGTCTCTCTTGAGACGTCGATACTAAGCTTTTACTCACCAGAACACCCTGTGCTGAAGATTCTCTTGTCCCTTCGTATGACGTCGATTAGCAGACCGCTTTGAGCATTCCATCAATTGCACTCACCACTCATCCGGTTCATCGTCGTCATCGATTTTCTGGGATTCAGCTACCCGCTTCCCATCATTGGACATCTTTACAGGTGATTCTAGCCGTTTGTTGGTGGATAGGAACAGGGTGTGGAAGTGAGCAATTGCATTCGGGTCTGCCTCGGGAAATATCGGCGCCGAGCCTGACCTCACACCATCATGGCGACCAAAAAGATGAACGTTTTAGTCTATTCTGGTAAACTTCTTAAGATAAAAATTTCCAGATTCATCCAAGGCTAATGGAAGTAAAGGAAATGGGAGCACCACAGAGTCCGTTCGCCACTGCCTCTACACTTTGCGCCGCTTCTTGTCCCCAGCATATGCTGTGATCCCAGTCACAGGAGAGGTCATCATCAAAGAACCATGGACTTTATCTTGCGCCTTGCTTGTGTTCCCTGGAGGTGCCGACCTGGGTTATTGTCGCACGCTTGACGGAGAAGGCAATCGCAGGATCAGTCAATATGTCAACCGAGGAGGTAGCTACCTAGGCTTTTGCGCTGGGGGTTATTATGGCTCCTCAAGATGTGAATTTGAAGTTGATGATAAAAAAATGGCAGTAGTAGGTGATCGAGAACTGGGTTTCTTCCCTGGAATATGCAGAGGTCTAGCTTTCCCCGGTTTTGTATACCATTCTGAAGCTGGCGCCCGGGCTGCGGATCTTAGAATCAACAAAGCGGCACTTCCAAACGCAAAAGATGGTCTCGCAGAGTCCTTCAAGAGTTACTATAACGGGGGAGGAGTGTTTGTGGATGCCAAGACACTCGCAAACCGAGGTGTAGAGATCCTTGCTAGCTATTCCGAAGACCTGAATGTCGATGCTGGCGAAGGTGCAGCCGCAGTGATATATCGAAAAGTGGGTGAAGGGCATGTCGTCTTGACTGGGCCGCATCCTGAGTAAACTACCTCTTCTTTACTCTAGAAAGTCTTCTAACCACCGGCATAGATTTTCCCCGAATAATTTGACAAAATCCCCGAAACTCCCTTCGTACTCTGAAGCGATTGATCAGATTACTAAAACAGACAAAACTCGTCTAGAATTTTTGCGGCTTACTCTACAGAAGCTAGGACTAAAAGTCAATGAAGAGGAACAAGCGGTACCGTCCCTCACCCGCATGCATCTCTCGGCTCATTCTGTGGCAGACGTCTCAGATCTTATCGCAGCATGGGGCGAAATCCTTACTATAGTCGATGGAGAGGAGTACATCAAAGGGGAGAATGATGTGTTCCAGCTAGAGAAAGAAGGTGCTGCATGGGGAGTCAAGGAGCTGAAGAGGGCCGTTTCTGCTGTGGAAGAGGCACTACCCACCGTGATCACTGGGAAGGATCATAGTACTGCTGGAGACGCAGACGATGAAGATGAAAAGAAACCAAAAACAAAAGAGGACGATATCCGAGAGCGTGTCAAGTATACGTCGGACTCCGCTAAACGTGATGGGATTGTCGACCCTGACAAGGTTGTCAAAAAGCTTACACCACATGAGAAGGAACTTCCTTCATCCCGAGAGACCCCATATTTCCACCATGAATCTTTCTATGCCAACCTCAAGCACTATCACGCAAAACTTGGAGCCGAAGACCCTTTCTTTGGCAAGTACCTTCTTTACGCAGAAGTCATTACGTCAACAAACACTGTGTTAGAGAAGAATCCTACCTTACTACGACATCTTCCCAATGGCTTTACTGCCATTGCAACTACTTCGATCGCCGCGAGAGGGCGTGGTAACAACGTCTGGGTTGCGCCTCCGGGTGCCCTGATGTTTTCTACCGTTTTGCATCACTCATTCCAGCTCTCGCAAACTGCGCCTGTGATCTTCCTCCAATACTTATCAGGCCTAGCGATTGTGCGGGGTGTCAAGAATTACGCTCCAGGTTACGATCAACTTGACGTCAAGTTGAAGTGGCCTAACGACATTTACGCACAAATTCCAGGGAGTGTTGCTAATCCCGTCGTCAAGATTGGAGGCATATTGGTAAATTCATCCTACAGTGGTAGCAGCTATGATGTCGTCCCTGGTATCGGTATCAACCTCGCCAATGCCCTCCCAACCACGTCATTGAATCAAATGGCCGAAGCTAAGAACCTCAAACCCTTCACATACGAGAAACTTCTGGCCTCCTTCCTTGCAAGCTTTGAACAACTGTACTCGGATTTCTGCAGGTCTGGATTCACTAGAGAGATGGAGGGTGAGTATTACGATTCTTGGTTGCACACGGATCAGATCGTTACGCTAGAGATGCACGATGGTATCAGAGCTAGAATCAAGGGGATCACAAGGGATTGGGGCCTATTGCTCGCCGAAGAACTGGGATGGGAGGATCGCGGAACGGGCAGGATCATTCAGTTGCAGAGCGATAGCAACAGCTTTGATTTCTTCAAAGGACTCATCAGGAGAAAAGTTTAGTCATACTACTAGTGCGCAGGATTAGGGGATCGGATTGGAGTTCTCGGGTTTAGGGCAGGGCACCTCTTCGTTTGCAGACTCACCAATGTACTCGTGATTTGTCCCCATACGCATTGTCTAAGGATCTTTCAATCATTCACACGTTATCCCATAATTTGCCATCTTACTAAGACCCTTACCAGAAGTATAAATACTCCGTCCTCCTCCCCACCAAGAAAATATTCCTTTCGACAACAAAAGTTCTCTCCCGAAAAGTCCAACAACAACTTTTAAAACTGACGAATCTTCATTTTATGTCCAAAGCGGGTTGGAATATTGACAATGAGTGAGACCCGGAGTCTGTTCATCGAGAAAAATATGGTGTACATTGTCTCCTGGAGACTTTAAGACGACAGCCTAAGTGAGTAATGTGGTGGTGTGCCGCATCTCCCTAGACGATGAAAAGGTTCCGGATCCAGAGCGATGGGAGACCTGTGCGATCGATAGCGTGTCCCCAACATGTGGAAGAAGAGACTTAAAAATCACACATGGCTTCACCGAAGGTTGCGCCACTCTGCGATTTTGCGCCTCTAAACGGAAAGGATCCGTATATACGAGGTTGGCTTTTCTGTCCTCTGAGTACAGAATTCGTAGGAAAGAGCAATATGGGACCCTTGTCTCTGCTCTTCTCAAAACCGAAAACAGAGGCTTGATGGGGAAGATTGAAACCGCATATTCACACCCTAATGCTCCCTACGCCGTGTCTCAGAAACGTGATGCTAACCATTATGTGCTGTGGCCATCACCTCCCCACACTTGAAACATCAGCATTTCAAGTATAAAATGAAAGAATACCTGCCCTTTCTGGGAAAAAAGGAAACGAACACATGGTCATGTGGTACCATAAACGACGGACTTCCGATTCTATGTTCTTTCTCTGCCATTGAGAGCAATGCTAAATGAACTGATTCCATGTGCTGTGGCTTCCTGCCCTTAGGAACGTATATATGAACCTACACTCAGTGCATGCGACAGACTCCCTCCGCAGTCCTTCTTAAAAACAAATAAAAGCTTGCTCCAAACTTTGCATGGGAGAAACAACCCTTTCATGTTCTTAAAATCGCTTTTCTTGTCAGCTCGATGTATTGGCTCTTCTATGCCGCTCTGGAGCAATGATCAACCACAATCCTCCGTTTGTAATGTCTTTCTGCTCTTGAGAGAGTAAACATCGATGACACCTCAACATGCGACAGCGTCCCTTCTCGTTCTCTTTTAAGGCAAATAAAATCATCCATCAATCATCATATGGGAAACATAACACCCATCATATCCATACATGCGTTTCCTTCGACGTCTCTTGGAGAATAACATCGAGCATTGGTCATGGATGATGGTGTTTTGTGCTCTGCACGTCGAAAACATCGACTTGAATGTTTCATGGAATCTTCTGCGCTTGCGGATGAAGAAGTCCTACCAGGTCGATGTGGTGGCAATAACTGCTCGAAGGATGTCGTTATGATCTTTCTCTGCCGTTTTGCACAATCGTGTAATTTCTCGCGAAATGCCCAGCCTCCCTGTCTTCTGTGTTCCAAAGGCATCCATTAGTTGCTATGCCACATAATTTCTTTTCGTTTCTTCTGGGGACGAAAGGGAGACTATTCAATCTTTATGGAACAGAACAACCTCCATCCACATAGGAGGGCTGCTCACTTATGAGTGAACCTACACTCATGGGTTGGGCCGCTCTATCTTCTCTACACAGTCAGCTGTGCCCCCATAGATGGTTTATGGGACGCTTCTCTGTTGTAGTGTTGTTCTGGTTCGTTAAAAAGCAATAATTCACGATGTCAGAAAATGTCATGTTCGGCACTACGATCCTGTTGTTTCACGCTAACAGAAAAGACCTCTACATTACATAATGTCTAGTGGGTTTTTTCCGTCCTTCGAATGAATAAACGTCTCAAAATCTGAGTACATGGGTCTCCTTCCCTTTTCCTCCAACAAACATAAAATTAAAACATGGCATGATCAAGAGTGAACTATGCTAAAGTCCATTTAATGTTGTCCCGGTCGTTTCTCCAGAGCTATTAAAAAGAAAATGGATCCAGAAGATTTCACGAGACCTGTTCTGTCCTCTTCACCGAAAGTGAAGAATGTAGGAGACATGTCGGTGTGTAGACCGAAACCTCCAAAGACCAAAGACCAGACCCATGTGGTTTCGGAGATATTTGGGGGGACAGAATAATAGAAGATTCGGATCTTGCATATGAATTCTGGATTGGGTTGCGTATGTTCAATTCAGTACAGGAGACTCGTAATTTCTATGAGATGGGTTGTCGTGTCGGATTACGTATGATTGGACAGTTCAATGAAGGATTTGCAACTGAAAGCCCCGACAATCCTTCACGTTCACATATGCATACATTAGCTTGGCGAACCTATAGCCAGATGCATGGATCACGTGGAAAGTTAGGATGTCGGCAAATTGATTTCGAAGTTCTCAATACCTCACACGAATCCAACACTCAACAATGCAAAGCCCTTCCACCATGGAAAGGCCGGCAGCTCTACAAAGGTTTCAAAAGTTCACATGGGAGGTTGACCGAGCCATACGCGATACTATTCAGACCTATGTCACTAGTAACGTCTTCCCACGACTCGAACCAGTCACGACTTTCTTGGAGCCGGTTATCTACCCAATAGAAACAGTTTCCAACTACTTCTTGGGACCTCATCCTTCGTTGAGAGGTCGTGTTATGGTACCTACATCTCGTCCACTGCCGCGCCGCCGCCAAAAGGCATTCTACCCCCGTACCTTGGGTTTTCATACGTCTAAGTTCGATGTCTTTGGGTATCCGTCAAGAGGCGGTATAATCGTGCTGACAAACGCTACAATCCCCGATTTTGACTTTCTAGGGTTGAGCCGTATGAATCCGGATACACAACGATATGAAGAGTCGGACGATGAAGATAGGTTTTGTAAGAAGATGTTGATGCTTGGTGCACGGTGGTTTGATTCATTTATACGGTTCCAGTTCATCCAAAGGCTGAGTGAACCAGAGATGGATGACCGGAGCACGGGGGAGTGTGAGGAAGAAAAACAGCCGACGCCTACTTTAAGAGAAAGGTGTTGGTTTTGCGTCGCGTGGCCCAGCACTGGAGGATTGGTTGTAGCGGAGTCAGATGTTCGGATATGGGGCGACAAAGTCCAGTTCAGGTCTGAGCCTGAGGACGTTGCGATATTAACCGTGTGCGGTGACATGGACGAAAAGGCTATGGTGCTGAAGGAAAGGTTCGGGGGAACTTGGTATGAGCATATTAGAGACTATAAGGGAAGCGCAACGTTAGATTGGGAGAACTTGAAAGGCGGACACGAGGGATTTCGGTAGATGCGGTGACTTTAATGGCTTCGAGGGACATCGTGATGGCCTTCTATTTTTTTGGTGTTTTCGGTGATACTTTTTCCTCCATAAGCAAATTTGGCACGCTGCAGCAGCAAACGCACATCCCCTGAGAATCTAGGGCTGTCGCCAACCATAGAAAATCCACACTTTTTGTAACCTTCCCAAATAGGAAGGTTCAACTTGAAGTTGGACATGAGCCTGTCCCTATTCACCCGGTCAGAACCCAGACAATGAATGACAACAATATGGTCAACTAAAGATCTCGCACACCTCCATAGAGTCGTCCTAACGCCATTGAATCAACCAGATTCTGGCCTATTCATAGTAGTTGTCTAGTTTTTCAAGTCCATACGATCGAAGAGCGCCCATTTTCGCTAGTGATCACACTCCGTGGGCACGCACGAAAAAGCCCACATGGGGCATGTCTGACACATTTTTAATGTTCAAGCTTGGTTCCAATATTTGGAGAGCAGAATTACTTGCAAGTTCGATGCTACAGGAAGGCTTAAATAGTTTTCCCTTGGGAAAAACAGGATTCAATCGAGCAAGGCTAGCTCGGAGAGCGAGGAAGGACCCATATTTAGCAAACCCAAAGTTTTTGAAAATACTTAGAAATTTATCTATGAGCACAGGGCAAATTAGGGGTTGACAAATATCCATTAACAAATCATTAGGTATCACTATACACAAGAATCCAAACTCCCAATCGTAAAACATTACATACAAATTTACATTTCAATCTTTCACATCCTTGGTGTCATACGCCCGGCGGGTGCCTCATAGTATGCAGTCTGGCCATGCATACCTGGAGGCGGACTCCATCGTTGCTGCTGCTGCATAGGCGCTTGATTGCCCATACGGTAGTCTGAATGCATGCCATGGTTGTGCACCGGCGTCCATCCCTGTTGCTCCTCCTGTACACCTTGTAGCTCTTGTCTCGGGAAGGGATACTCGCCACTGTGTAATTCGCTTCGATTCCCCGCAGAGTAGCCACTATCACTGCCGTAACCAGGTGTATTGTTGTTTGATATCCGCAGTGCTTGCTGACTATCTGCCTCACTGTACCCATCTGGAACCGGTGGGCTCGGCATAGAGTTCCTAGTATAAACGGCGGGGATAGGTGGTGAAACGGCACGCTGTCCAGGCTGCCAATTTGCGGGATAGGGGACAGGGGCGACTTTTGGAGCAGCATTTGGAAGCGTGGGTTCCAATCCTTCGTGATATCGGCCTGGAGAGGTAGGCTCCTGTGACACGGTATTTCTCCACTCCTTCATGCCCAAGTTGCTGGTTACTACACTCTGCCTGGTGGAACCGATGCCACTCATTGTCTCGAGTGCGGCTTTGTCTCGCTTATGCGCTCTATGCTTCCAAAGGAGGAGCCATACCAGGATGCCAACAACAAGTGCTGCTCCTCCGGCACCAGCTCCAATACCGATCTTGGTGTTGGAGGACATCGCGGGTTTGGAAGAAGCTGGTTTGACTGGATACTGCATAGCATAGACGACATTTACAATAGCAGAAGTGGGTTTTCCAATCGCAGCATTATTAGTGCCACTGTGTGCGATCGAGTCAGGTATAGGTGGTGGAGTTGTCGCAGCGGGCAGAACCGAATAGCAGGGCGTTTGACCTCCAAAGGCCGTACTCCATGGGAAATAATTTCTATGGCATGGTCAGTATCAGGTCATCCCAACTAGGGTAACAAGCTTACGAAGGACAGCAGCCATCTCCAACAGAGTGATAGTCTGCGGGACAGCGATCGAGAGTTGCTTGAGCGGGAGACAGAGCACTGGGGAAACCACCGTTACTCCCACCTGAAGGGTCCGATGGGGAATCCGATGCCCCAGATGCGGCAATAGTTTTTGTCACAGTTTGTGGAGGAGCTGTTTCGACTGCTGGAACATCGAAGGGGCAGCAGTCAAGCTTGTCTCCAACACAGCCAATTACTGGGGCCCAATATGCGGTCGGTCCGTCTAGAATCGTATAATCTGGAGTAGCGCAGTAGCCTTGAAGAAGATTGCCAGACCCAGCCCATTTTGGTATGGGGACATGAGGTTCGGAGGTTGTAGTTGCAGCCGAGCCTGTTGTCTCCGCAGATATACGAGGAGCTACCGTTATCCGTACAAAACTCGGTTCAGGGACAGATGTAAAGGCTTCATCAGAAGGCTTCTCCGAGGACTGCTCCTCTTTGCTTGAGGGAGGAGAGTCTTCCTTTGATTCTGGAAGCTGCAATGAGCTTTCCGGCTTTGAAGACGAAACGGGGGTTAACGTACTTGGAGGTTCTGATGGCTTCGGAGGGTCCGTCTCTTTCGGCTCTGGTTCTTTGGGTGATGTAGGCTGGTTATTGGGTGCAGGCGTTGTTGATGACGGCATGGGTGCGGGTGTGGTTGAAGAGAATGGTTCTGGATCGGAAGTAGTAATTGGTTCTGATTCGCAATGCCCCGAAGACCACTCGGCCATTATTTGGTTGTTGTCTGAGCAACCTTTAGCAAAAGTATTTCCAGTAGACATTTGCACTTACTAGGATCAATGCATGCCGAGTATGGAGTATCATGGACACAGTCTGAAAATGCGGCTATGTAATCATCGAGGGTACTGCAAACACAGGCGTCACCCGTCCATGTGCTATCATCCGGCACATCACAGGACCCTGCAGCAACGTAACGACACGAGGAGAACGTATAGTATCCATCTGCATCCAAAGACTTGATTATGAATCAGTAATCATCCCACCTCACGAAAATCGCAGAACTTACTGTACATGATGTAACATCATCTTGCCTCGCAACTTTGGGCCGAGCGAAGAAGCTCGCGCCTTCGACCCATTTTACAAAAGAGACCATTGGCACTTCGTTTTATGTAAGTTGCTGTCTGTTGAATATCAGAACTAGCTAGTCGAATTGAAGTGGTCGTCACTACAACAAAAAGGCTGAGGAATCGAAGGAGAAGAATCGAGCTCACGATCCCACGCGCTCTCTTAAAGAATGTAGGGAGTACAGCTCCGCTTGAGCCTCTCCCAATCGCACGCCTAGACCGCAGCCTTCCTCCATTGGTGGCGCCGGGCTGAAGAATCACAAAATCCAGACGTCCCGATTCAGTTCTGATCGCCCATCCACCATGCGCGAACACGAGGGTCTGCTTCCCATTGCGGATGAAGGCGTTACTTGAAAGTGGCGCTGTGGCTTTACATTGAAGATAGTGCCTGTGATGTTATGAACAAAGTATACCTGCTGGTAGAACGGTATTACCCCTAGAGACTAGGTTTGAGCTAGGTATTTAAGGTTCTTAATTTTTCAAGGCTCAGATGAATGATGATAACAAGTACTAAAGGCCGACACATAGGAAGCGTTCAAGTTCCAAGGGCTAGAGATTCGGTCAGCTCGTTGACCAGGGAAGGCTATACAGACTCGTCCAGGCGGTCGGTATCGAATGTCGCGAACGCCTCGTTCGCTAAAACCACCACGGGATTGGGCGCCACTCCATGAACCTTGCAAAAGCCGTGCCCCTGCTGGGTTCTCTTCCAAATTTGGACCCTACTCGGTGAATTATTATCCCCGATATGTCTGGAGCCTTACAAATTGAGAGCTTTGGAGAGCTCCGCCCCCTCTGTTGTTTAAATCCGACTTTCGCCATAATATCCTCGCACACATGTCTGTGCATATTTAGGTCGATTTTGGATAGATAGATACCATTAGTCTAGGGTAAGCTAAATGAATAGAATAAAATAGAGAAATCGATTTTAGTGTTAGAGATGACTAGTGAATATGCGAATCCATTCGCAAGTAACCCGAAAGAGCTGTTTTAACTTCTTGAGTTATATTCGCGTTCGGCTTGATCAGCCAAATGCCTGAACACGTCCATCCTTAGCTCTGGAAAATCGTGCAGTATTTCTTTCAAAATACTACGTCCATCCGATTCGAGCTCCCAATAATGGTCTGCAATAAACGATGAAAGTAGATGTCTCATACGGGCATCGGCATCGACAGGAAGTTTGCTGATACTGTAGACAAACCTGGCCAGACCCAACGTTTCAAGAATCGGCAAAGGCATTGCTTCTTCCACCTTGGTTAAGATTCTGGGCATTAGATCGTCATACAGGCCTAGCTGATCGGCAATCTCCCATGTGTGTGCAAATGTTTCTATTGCGGCAGCTTTTAGTTCGTCCTCATCCAGCAGTCTGCCATTCGAGTCGTGCACTGGAGTGTTGAAGTCTCCAGAATCTAAGTATTCTGCAACAGGCCCGAAATTCTCGGCATCGATATCTTCAAAGGATGGTTTTGTGACTTTGTAGCCATTCTTCCCGTCTGGTTGCAAAAGCTTCAATTTACAGAAATGGGGTCGCGACTTGTACGCACTGATGGGTATATCGAACCGCTCCAATTCTGGACCAATAAGCCAGCCAGCGAAGTGAGCGTTAAGCCTAAAAGTTGATTTTAGAATGGCGAGGACTGGAACAGTGGGCGGAAACCCCTTACATTTCATCATCCTCGCCCATATTTTCGTCATCAATCTCTTGCGGGGGCATTGCACGAGTCGTTAGAAGAGACTCTAGCGCGTCAGGTACATTTGCATTTTGGCGTTCTGGTCCGCATTTCTTGATCTCGCCATTGTTTTGTGTCGGTGTATTGGGCTTTAGGTCTCTGACGACGGGGATGGGAAGTTGCATCTCGTCATTATTGTCGAACTTGGTTCGAATTGCGGGGCTGTGGAGATGGTGGTCTCGAAACGATGAAGGTGTGCTCAGCTGCGGCATCGACTTTAGGGAGGACAAGATGACTGAATTGCTAGAAGCCGTTCGACATCTTTTAGCTACAACTGTCAAAGAATCTTCAGTCGAGGGGAGCGATGGTCTTTTCCGCTGAACTTCCGCAAGCGAGGCCGCGATAGCACGGCCCATAACGATATCGTCACTGTCGCCATCGTCTGTGGTATCATCGTCTATCTCGAAAATGGAGTGTGTATTGCCTTTATGGATGACTCGGGGATCCCATTTGTATTCCTTTTGAATAATTCCCTTCCAATGTGCCAGAGGCAAGCTGTCACAAAGAGCTTCGAGAGCCATATCATATGCATCAAGTAAACCAGGATGCTTTCGGGCCAGATCATCGGGGCATACTGGTGGATCGAACTCCGTCAAGTCGACTGGAAGAGCATAGCGTCTGGTATATCAGCACTATCCATGCGCTTCCAGAATGTCGAGAGCTGAGTGCGACTTACACGTCCCACTTGCCAATCAGTAGAATAGGGCTGTTGAATGCATGCGGCCTCTTAGCCTTGACCTCTGGAGGAACAATGTCATCTGTACAGATGATTGCAGGCCACGGTGCCCAAGCTGAGGCAGATGGAGCATAAAGGACGACTGCTCCGACAGAAAACCGCGACATCCTGGATAAGGTCTTGCCCAAAGCATGCGAGCGTCGCACCTATCCTTCTAAAATGCAGAGTAGCCAAAGAATATAGATAAGTTTTCCGATTTCAGTCTGGTAGATAAGAGTAGATCAAGATCCAAGACATAGTATGGCTGACTAGACTGCAAAGTAATGAAACGATCTTGTCGTTAGTCGAACGCTGGAAAGGAAGCTTCGAAATCACTGAAGAACCTGTTTGTGAATCATTAGTGAGAGCACATTAGCCACATATCATATCTGTCTGGTACCCCCTCTCCAGTGATGTAGAGGTAAAGGTATACTTCATTGAGAGAATACATAGAGAAGAGAGGAAGAACGGGGGTATTTGAGGAGGCCTCTCGTCCGCCGTCCTTGAAGTGATTCCATGTCATCAATACACCTTCCTCTTTCCGCTTAAAACTATACCGATACTGAAGTATCATATGAGCCCAACGTCACGATCTATGAAATGAGTAGCTTGATGATGATGTTCGTGGAAGCTTAATGTAACGTCGTAGAGATAATGTATGCCTTAGTCATCAACAAAGCTTAGGTATCTAGTCAGCCAATCACCGTATTCAAGAACATCTGGCATCAAGCTCCCCAAATTCCACAGCTTCCATACCCACCACGACCACACAACCTCCGCAACGACGGTTTACCTAAAAAGTTCCCTTCAGATTTCGAAGACTAGGTCGACTCCAATTCGCCAACTCACCATTTCATAGCCGGCGAAACCGCCACCACTACCGCCAAAATGATGGGCCTCGCGAATCTCCAACCGCGACAATTAGCAACGCAACTCCTAAACTTCGCGCTGGTGCTCTCGACTGCTTTTATGCTATGGAAAGGTCTCTCCGTAGTCACCGACTCGCCCTCCCCGATCGTCGTCGTACTGTCCGGATCCATGGAACCCGCATTCCAGCGCGGGGATCTACTGTTCTTGTGGAATCGGGGGATGAATACCGAGATTGGGGAGATTGTGGTGTACAATGTCAAGGGCAAGGATATCCCTATCGTGCATCGTGTGGTTAGGAGATTTGGTGGAGGGTGAGTTTACTTTTACTTGAGAATCGTGGGCTATTGCGAGTCGCGATCAATGCTTCTCGCGTGGTCCATTGCAGAACATGCACTGATTATAGGAACAGTAACTCTCCACTACGACTCCTTACAAAGGGCGACAATAACGCCGCGGACGACACCGAACTCTACGCCGCGGGCCAGTCGTTCTTGAACCGAAAGGAGGATGTTATTGGCAGTGTCGTCGGATTTATCCCTTTTGTGGGATACGTGACGATCCTCCTGAGCGAATATCCGTGGCTGAAGCAGGCAATGCTGGGGATTATGGGGTTAATGGTGGTGTTACAGAGGGAATAGTAGTTGGGGACTGGTGGGTGCTTGGCTCCCACTGGATTAAGATGATACGAGCTTTTGCGGTGGGCTCCTTGACCACCGGTGTCTAGAAGCGAATCGACAATTGCCCAACTGTTGGCTCAAGGTAGCCGTATCTGACATGAGATGAGAGTTAAACTCATTCGAATTCCCGATTGAGGGTATTATTTAGCATGGGTCGGCGCGGCGTTTAGGTCACGGGATATTTACCAGATCTTTGGAAGTACCCAATCAAAAAGATATCCACCGGAGTATTAGTGTACCGTCTTTGAGAGATACATGCACTAACCACATGATACTACTCGTCCCTCTGCTTCGTCTACCTGGCCGGGGCTACCTACATTTATCAACGTTCTTACTATCTACTCCGCACACATCTGCAGCATCGACCTAGGCTTCCAGTCCACTTCCATACAATAGCAGCGGCAAGCCACATATCTACATGGATGCTCTTCCATACAACACCCCAATACCGATCCAACACCAAGCCACTCACTCACGTAGCACAGCCCACCGCACCAACCTCCAACCCCCTGGTCATCAAGCAAACACAAAAAAAAGAAAAGCAAGCACCATCACATTATTGCGGCTGGCAAGATTCGAACTCGCGACCCCTGCCTAAACTCCCCATTCCCATCTCCTCTCCCCTCCTCCCATCTCACCCCATCCCCCCTTCCACCATCCAATTCAATCCAATCCGAGCAAGTCCTAGATGAACCCGTTTCAAGATCTTCCTCCCCATTTAACTCCTTCAGGAACAAGCATACGTACTGCTTTCACACAGTACTGAAGTGAATTAAACCGGACAATGTAGAAGGGTTCGACGAGAGGAGATGAGATGCAGATTCGACAAGATGGAAAGGAATGGATTTTGGGAGGGCAGTGCCCTAACCACTGGGCTACAGCCGCTAGAAAAGTGCCATGCTTGCTTTTAGTTTGTCACTTTTGGTTTTTTTTGTTATGATTTCACTGCAGCTTAGATGGTATATATAGGTATAATTTTACTTGGTGTCCGTCTGTGAGACGAAGGCAAAGGAAAGGCGCATGCGGGTGCCCTTGGGGCGAATCGAAGAGTGGAGAGCTGATGCCGGTCGCCGTTTGGCGGATGCGGGTTCCCGTGGGCTGGGAGGTTTTTAATTTTGTATCTGCGGTGTGGTGAGGTCAGCGGTGAGGACCGGGCTTTTTTTGGTTCGTTCGCCGGGTCGAGGTATGCACCGGATTTGAATGCGCTATGGGGTATACAGGTCCTCTTGAATGCATGATCATATCAGGCTTGACCCCAGACAAAGGTAGGAGTACCACGTATACGGGTGTTGTGAACCATGGTGTTGAGGATCGAGCTGGGATTCGAAATACGAAGGTCAGGAGCAGCGCTACGCTGACATCCCACGAGGTACTCATCAACATCACCAAATCATCAAGCAAAGGATTGGCAGTCCAAAATCTTTCATTCCGCAGTTAACTAGTGTACATAGGTCATGAGCTTCGTGATGTCTTCACGTCTGGTGAATAAGACGTCTAAACATCATGACTGATAGAACCCATGGCCGCATTTGATAAGAGTCTCTGCGGTCCCGAGGAGATCGCTTCAGACCAATAGTCTCTTGCGAACCTATTGATGGAAAGAACAAAGGAAAAAGGAGGAAACCGAGTCGATCCCGACATCCCGAGAAGACCTTTACACCACAACCGCCAAGTGCGATGAAGACCTTTGAGAACATGCCCCATGTACGAGGCCCGCATCATGGCATAGAGATACTGAAAGCCAGATGAAGAAGGTCAATTAGTCGGACTCTTCCTCCTCCTCAGCGGCTCCACCCTATGCGCTGTTAGTCTCAATCTTTGCAGGAGGTAAAGGTTCACTTACGGCATAGGCGGCCTTCTCCTCTTCGTACCGCTTCTTGTCAGCGGCGGCCTTGGCCTCGTAGGGAGTGCGTTGCTTCTCGGTGAGACCCTTCCATTTCTCGCCAAGTAGCTTGCCAACCTCGCCTAGAACAATGTCAGTCTTTTTCAATTACAATGGTGGCATAACTTTGCAGTAGTTGACTTACCGAATTTGATTCCAGGGTTGTCCTCACGGACCTTCTCGCGCTGCTCGTTGGCGAAGAACATGTAAGCGGAGAGACCACGCTTGGGGGCGTTGGGGTCTGCTAGAAGTTAGAATTTAGAGACACATTTGGAATCGAGGGGGACTGACCCTTCTTCTTCTTGCCAGAATCGGCCTTGGAGCCCTTGCCTTTACCGCGGGTCTTGGTTTCCTTAGGCATGTTGAAGGAAGCTTTTCAAGTAGTCTGGCTTGACCTGTTAGTTGCAAGATGCGGAAAGTTAAGGTGCGGATGTGATTGTGAGTCGAAGGAAAAGGTGAGATGGCGCTGAGAACTAGGATTGGGGTACTTGGGAAAGGTAAAGTGGTTGGTGTGAAGTGCGGTGTTTGTATGCGGTGTGGTGGGCGCGCAAGTGAGGGACAAGCGGGTTTGAGTAGCTTTGCGCGTGCCGGTCGCAAAACACCACGATGCGTCACGAAAAGACGCGACTGAAGAGGCAGAAAGAAGGGAAATGATACTCACAGAAGAAGCTGGAAGTTGCGAATTTAATGAGTTTTGATGGTGGTCTGCATTGCGGTCAGTATATATGGCATAGAGGATGCGCGACGATGATGAACATGAAATGGCGCGAAGCAGTCGCAAAGATGATGAAATGGAAGAATCGAGCGTAGAATCGCGTGAGATGAGGGAATTGACGCGTAAAAAAAGGTTGCGTCGTGGTTGGGAAAGTGCTGGGTGCAAGGCGAATATGTAAATTCAAGCGAAGACTCACCAAAGCGGTTTGCTGGCAGTGGTAGTAGGTGGCAGCAGAGAGCGTCTCTATGGGAGAAGAGAGTGAGGGAGCGCTCATAGAAAGTTGGCGGGGGAAGCGACTGCCCCCATATGAGCGGGCGCTGCTGGGAAGCTTTGTTGCGCTGGGCTCAAAACAGCGGTCACGTGAGACGCCCTCCCCCTCACGAAACCGGCCGGGGAGCAGCGAGCGAGCGAGAAGCGCGCGCAGGCAAAGCAGGCAGGGCAGGAGCGAGTGAGTGGCAGGGCAAGGACAAGCAGGACAGGACAGGGCCGGGCAGGTAGGGCACACACACACCACACACACACGCACACACACTTACCTTACCAGTCACTCACTCTAACTTCTCTCTGTGGTGGTGGTCCTCGACTCCTCCTCCACCCTCCGCCTCTTCCTTTGGTCTGGTCTGGTCTGGTCTATGGATTTGCCTATGGTCTGTCTGTCCTTGTCCTGGGTCTGCGCCCTCTCTGTCACTCTCTTTACTCTTTTCTTCCTTTCCTGTGCACATCTGCCCATACCCACCTCATCCCATCCCATCCCCCATCCCACCCTAATCCCACATCCACCTTGTACCATACCAATCCCAATACCATACCATACCCGTACCTTTCCATGCCATGCCTTGCCCTGCCCTTTCATGCCAGCGCCAATGCCCTTCCGCTCCTTTCCCCCTCGACTGGACCCAACCTAAACCCTCGACCCTCTGCAAAAACACTGGCCACTGGCCACTGACCTTCATTTTACCTGACAACCGAACAGCAACAGCGCCGCCGCCTCCGCCATGCACTCTGCACTGGGCACACTGGCACTGACACTGACACTGATATGGTACTGGCACACACACTCTCTCACACTCCCAGCAAAGTCCCTCGCCTCGATGGCCTCCCTCCCTCGCTCTCCCCCCTCACACTCCTCTCCCCTCCTTTCCCMCCCCCCTCCCTCCATCCCTCTCTTACTTCTCCCATCCTATCCTCTCCTGTCTCGTCTCTCAGCATCACTCGGCGCACGCGCTTGGGGCCATGGCATGGATGGGAACGGGCAGTTCCCACTCTGCTGCGGCGGCGTTGGCGTCGGTTGTCGTAATGGGGTCAACTGATGCTCATGCTCATGCTCACAGGCTCATCATAATCCTGATGCTCCATGTTCCATGCTCACTCTACTCGTGCTATGATGGCAATGGCGGCGGCGATTTGCGGTGGACCATTCCCCATCGCGATGAATGGAGCCATTGTCTAGCTTCTGCTTGTCCGCTCAATAAACGTACCCGTACCGTCGCCTTGTTCCTTGTTGTGTGTGTGTGTTGCTCACCATCCAGCCCGCCCACCCACTCACCCACTCTGGACTCTCCACCGTCCATCACTCCGAGTGGTGCCTTGCCTATGACGACTTGCACTGTTGATGATTTTCCCGCACTTCCAGCTTGCACCATGCCACACTAAATCCCACTCCGTACGAAGTATACCGGTCCGCCTAGCACCACTCGGCAATAATGACTGCACTGCACCGCTTTGCACCGCACCGCACTGCACCACAAGGCGCTCCACCTCCTTGGGCGCCAGTCCATCCTACCGTGGCCGTAGCGGTGGTGCTGGTGCTGGGTCAGTGGTGGCCGCGACCGCTGCGACGCTACCTCTCTGATACCATACCCTTACAGCGACGCGCATTCTGGGCGACTGCGTTTCATGTGCTCCGTTTATTATATTGCAGGCCGGTGCACCGATGCTATTCGCCTGCACCAAATTGCTACCCGTTAGATGGCAGGGCTGGCTGAGTGCGCGCAGACCGCAGAGGCCGCTCGCCGTCCGCTGTTGCTCCTGCCCGAGGTGCGTGCACTCTGCACTTCTGCCCTCCAGGGCTCTGCGCTGCTCTCCCTCGACAAAGTCCCTGCAAGTCCTCCCTACGCCCATCTTCGCTGCCCGGCCCAGACTCCTCCAAACCGCGTCAGTACAACCGTCTGGTCCCGCCCTCATGCAGCCCGCGCACACTCGTTCCGCGTCTTCACCCAACTTTTGCTGCTCGGCAGATGTGCTAGATGATGGGATGGATACCTCCTTGTCTTTGAGGCCCCATCCGGCGCTCACTGACTGCCCATTGCCCAAGCATTGACATTCTTCACAAAGGGGGGCCATTTCTGCGTCTGACGCCCTACCGCAGTCACTTCTGTGCCTTTGTACCTGGGAGTACGGAGGCCGGAGTCTGGAGTCTGGCTGCTTTTCATCGATGCCCGCCACAGACAAGACGACAGCGCCATTCTGCCCTATGAGCTAAGCCATATCGGGGATCCGCATCAACATCGGACCGCGAACCGATCGGCTGAAAAAGCTGGGAATGTGAGAATGCGCGTGATTTGCTTATGACGCCCGGCGGATCTTGCAAGTAAGTACCCATTCCCTCATCTGAGGGCCATCCGATGCGGCGATGTCTTCGCCATCACCTGGTACCGGTACTGCTCTCACTAGAATTGCGATTCATTACAGCTCTTGTGTGATGTTCCTCCGTCTGCAAACATGACCGGATCCCAGCCATGGACAAACCTTAAATCTTTTAGCCGCGATGAACGATTGCGCAGCAAGGCTTGAGCGCAATTTTCGTTTCGCAGCCCCGAAGACAAGCTTTCCGCACCCGCCCAAATATTTGGGAATTCGTGTTGGCCCGGAAACCGAAAATTCCCCATTTTCCGCATGGTGATGCAGAAGATAGCCATCCCACATGCCCAACGTCCAGTGTTAGATGATGACCGGCTTCGAACGCTGTTTTGCATACATCATTGGGGGCCAAATACTTGAGGCAATGGCCGCGCACAGGTACTTATATTGTGCTGATGGCAGCCTAGTATGTGCGAGGCCAGCCAGAGGAGTGTGCGGCATTGCTCACCTCGAACCCTGAACCTCGAACTTTCGATGAGCAAATTATGATGGATGTTTAGAGCACGGTTTGTTCTCTGTTATGACCGCAAATGAAGTCTTATGCAGTTCACATGACCAAAGGAGGAGATTGTGCAGTAGGAAGACGGTTGATATTGAGGGATGCGAAGTAAAACTAAAACACATCTTCCTCATAGTGATATACCATCGAATCACATACAGTCTGATACTATTCAGAGAGACTTCGCATATCTTCTTATCTCGGCAATGGCATTTCGCTACATTGATATCTATCTGATGATTAATCTTCTCGACAATACGCGGAGTACTGAACCTATCCCGAATTGCACTTTCGCTATCGCAATAGCGATCTTTGAAATACACGCGTCTTCGAACAGTAGAATTTTATGCTTGCGCTATAATGAGCCGGCTTTTAACAGTTTCTGCCTGATTCTTCGCCTTCAGTCCTCCTTAGGGAGGCCGCCCTCAGTGTTCAAGACTAATGCTGGGCCCCATTCACGCGGCGCTCGTGTGGAGTGCAGCTACTTCAAACATCTCGTTTGTAGCGGAGAAAGCAGGTTTCCAATGGCGGCTCGCCGTGTCGGGTTGTCAACGCTCGCCTTAAAGATTGTCGCAGGTTGGTGTCGGATTATCTCTTGATCCAAATGTGTAGTGACGTGGAATGACTTGAGAAGTATAGCGTAGACTTCAACCATCATCCTCATCGTCCATGACAAGCTCGCGCATGACTTCGTCCTCGGCCCAGTTGATGCCACTTCCGACAATCATACCCGATAGAATACCTTTCAGCGTCAACATCCTCTTCCTAGAGTCTTTGACATCTTTTTCCACTGCTTTGACTCTTTGGCGTAGTTGCTCATCTTCAATATCTTCCGTTGATTGGGCCTTGGCCTCTTCAGCAAGGGGAAGCAGTGTTTGAGCCAGTTCGTTGTTACGGTCATTGGCAGCGATATTTGCCTGCTCCGCTACCGCCAACGCCTGAGTCACAGTCGACAGTCTTGACGCCAAAGATCCATGGGTCATAGAAACAACATCTCTCTCAGTAATCAGCGGAAGCATGCGCCTGTCTGTGATAAGCCTCTATCTTACCACAATGTTCAAAAGACTTACTTCTCAGCGTGACCCGTCCGTTCTCCACCGTGAACGGCTTTCAAAACGGGATCTAACACCAAAGTGTGCTGAGTAAACTTGTTACGCAGTTCATACTCTACTCTAGCTTCCATGGCCTCGCGCTCCGCTTTGATCAGCTGCTCTTGTAAGACATCATCTGATAAGTCTGAAACATCTGTGTCGTGCGCTGCAAACGTATTAATATCAAAGACTTGCATCATAGAATTTCGTGACGTACCTTCGGTTTGTGCCTGCAGAAGACTCTGCTGTAATTCTAGCTCTCGTAGTTGATCATACAGATCCAGCGCGAGTTTCTCGTTTTCGGAAAACGCGAACGCGTCAGTGTGACTCGTTTCTAGAAGATCTGTGTAATCGCTAGGCTTTTGAGAAGGAGCAGGCGCATCCATGATAACACTGTCACCTTAATGCAGCTGTATTATTGGCGAAACAATTTTATATTTTGAGCATGTGTTTGTGCATGTAGTCCATCTGATCTCGTCGCCTTAAGGTTCACGACCTCGATAATCGCTGGTCCGTGTAATCCCTGCAGCTGGTTTCCTTGGCATTGTTACTCGTGCCTAATGCTCACAACCGCCCGCAAGTCTTCCACGATCCAAAGTCCTGTCGCGACAGGCTATCTTTGCAACAGGAGGGAACCTCGAATGTCGCTGCAGATTGCTGTAGGTCATACGGGGCAGCGCCTCGACGCTGATCCCGTCGGCTTCAACTCTCTCGAGGCCCTGAAGCAGTGGATATCGCAAGCTACCCAGATACCGATCGAGCACCAAATCCTCTTGACCCCACGCGGCAAACATGTTAAGCTCCAGGCGCTGTTAACTGAGGTAGAAACCCGTACATGTTTCGTCCTGTTCATACTTAAAAGGCTAACCTGTTTCATTGTCACAGCAAGAGATATTTGTCTACCACCGAGAGCTATCCACGGGAGCTCAATCTGCCAGCTCCCTTACAGAAATACCAGACCCGTATACCCCCGAAGACCCGCCAGATACTTTGTCAAGTCATACCGACCTCCGAGCATGGCAGAATCTGTTCCAGGCCCGCCGGGACTGGGCCTTCGGTGTTTTGGAGAAGTCGCACTCTATGTCCACAGTAGCTTCGAGGCATGTATCGGAACAGACTACAATAGAGAAGGGGACTCAGATAGCTGTTGGAAACCATGATTCTCACATTAAAGGGCTCGAACAAAAGTACCAGGCCGCAAAAGAATGGTTCGATGGAGTCGAAAAGGAGACTGGGGATAACTTGAAGCGCCTGGATGGTGACCTAGCTCAGCTTGGATCGATTCCGGCAAAGGCCGAGTTCGTGCAATTCCTAGCCAAAGATGTTCGCTCACCACAGGTTGCGCAAAACAATCGGAAAGGGGCATCAAGCCGGACAGTCACGCTCCAGGACTACCTTGATGCTGAGTCACTCAAGAGAGCTACGGGGATGAGCAAGCGTGTCAAAGAGTCATTCGCAAAACGTATTGCTGGCATGGGCTCCCAACTAGAAAAGATATCTTCGGACTACAATGAGCTTCTGGGCGCTATTGGGCAGAGCCAGAGTCGCTCGCTAGTGGACGATACGGAAGAACCTCTGCGGCTGTACAACGAAATCGATGCTGTTGCAAAGAAAGTGGAGTCGGATTACGAGCATGTCATGGGGCTTCCGGTCAACTCGAAGTCCGTGGCTCAAGTTTCAAAAATGGCTTTACTGCATACAAGGAACTTCCTCCCCGCCATTAAAGAATACAGCACAGAGATGAGTGATCTTGTACGGAGATCTGCGGAGCAAAAGAATTTCGCTCTAAGGACTTCTGTGGATAGCATGCGAAGCATCGCGGCGATAGAGTCTGTCATCTCTAATTTGAGTTCGGAACTTGATTCCATCAACATTCCCCAGGAGGGTGTAGTTGCATTCGAGTTGATATCGTTAGTAAGTAGGTTGCCTTATATTTATGGCACACTACTCGTTGAAGCTGTGCGAAGACGAGAATGGCTAGAAAAGATGAAGAAGGACACATCATCACTGGCGGAAGAAATGGCAGGATATCAAGAGGAAGAGGAACGACGGAGAAAACGATGGCTCAAGCCGATTGCTGATGTCATCAACATCGAGGCAATTCAGGGTAACATGCTTGGATTTGAGATGAACGTACAGCCTGAGAAGAATAGCTGGCCTGTTGTTGCTCGGGAAGATTTGCTAGAGTACCTAAAGGTGTTGCAGAGATTGGATGGCCAACAATCCGAAGCGGAAGCCCTGAGCCAAGCTATCAAGGATCTGGATCGTCCGACGAAACAACAGGTGAAGCGAGCGAAGAACTTCAAAATGGGGAGCGTTCACGAGCCAGCATTCGGTAGAGGCTCACAGCTTATGCTGAGAGGTGATGATGAGATACGTGTGTTAAAGGAGGCCAATTCCAAACTGGAGGATGAATTGAAAGGTTCCAAGAGTCGCGTAAGGAGGCTTGAAGACCTTCTCCATCGGCAAAATCACGTCAATCGACTGTCAATAGGGAGTGGTATGCCTTCGTTTGGTCCACAGAGCCCTGGAGATCCTTCCACGCCCACCGCGGAAGCAGCATCACCGCGGCCGCACGAAGAGATGTCACGCCGATCCTCGATCTCATCTCGACGATTCTCGACGAATCAAGGACAAGACGACAAGCGACGAATACTTCGCCTCGAAGCTGAGCTAGCGGCCGAGAAAGAGGCCTACGCAACTTTGGAAAAAACGGTAGACTCTGCAAAGGATGGGGGCGCAGATCTACGGCGCCAGCTTGAGGAGGCAGTATCGACTAAGGAAAACATCATGGAGAACATGAAGGCGCAACAGAGAGAGTTTGCCGACGAACGAAAATCTCTCGAGGATGAGATTCAAGCCTACAAGGGCAAGATCGAGGAAGCCGAAGATGAACTTGACCGAGTTCTCGGAAGCCGCGACAATGAACGGACCGGGGTCGACACCAAGATACAAGAGCTTGTATCTGAACTGGAGAGGGTCCGCAATTATAGTGATGAACAGTCAAGGCAGGCAAACAGGCGAATATCCGAGCTAGACGCTAATAACCGCGACCTCAGAGACGCAGAGACCGAGCAATATGAGTCGCTTTGCGTCGCCTTCAGCCATTTATCGCCAGAAGACCACATACCACAGGACTATTCCGAGCTTGTGTCTAAGCTTCAAGATCTAGCGTTACGGTCGGCTAATCATAGGGAAGAGCTCCAGCAAGCAGTTGCGATAGCCAAGTCAGAGACAGAGAGCGCTCAGAGGAGAGCTCATGAGCAGTCAGAAGAATTGAAGGCTAAGCTCGTGAAAGAAGAAGTCGAAGTCTCATCTCTACAAGAGCAGCTTGAGGCCGCCCGAGCGAAAGTTTCGTCGATCACAGAAGAGCTCGATGAGGAGCGTAGACATCTCCATCATCTCAGAGATAAGTTCGCTGAAGGTGAAACGGGCTCTGAAGCTCTTAGAAAGCGAGTCGCTGAAGAGGAAGACAAGGTTGGAAAGTTACAAGTCGAGCTCGCTGAATCGAAATCGCACGCTAACAGTCTCGATGTTGAGCTGATGCATGTGCAAAAGAAAGTTCTCAGATATGAGGAGTTCGACGCTTCTAAAGCACAACAACGTGCCCTTCGCGCAAAGGAACTCAGCTACCGCTTGTACTCGCATCATGATCGCCTTGTTCGGCTTGTCGAGACCCTGGGCTTCGTCATCACTCATGAAGATGGCTCCATGGTTCTCCAACGCGCGTCAAAGGTTGGTAACAGCACCGTCATAAGTGATGGTAGCGGACTCAATCGCAGTGTTACGACTCCTTCGCCTACACCACTTAAGCGCCACCTCGAGGACTATTCTGGCCTGTCATTCCTACAGTGGGCTGAGTCCACTAAACCAGAGGAAGAAGACAAGCTCTATCAGGAGTTGCTTGAAACCCTCGATCAGTTCAATATTGAGGTCTTTAGCGAAGCTGTTTCCAAACGTATGCGCGATATGGAACATACTGCTCGGAAGTGGCAAAAGGAAGCGCGAGCATATAGAGATAAGTCCCATCGTTTCCAGGCAGAGGGTCACGACAAGATTGCATTTAGATCTTTCAAAGAGGGCGACCTTGCACTTTTCCTGCCAACCCGCAATCAAGCTACTCGGCCATGGGCTGCGTTCAACGTGGGTGCTCCGCACTACTTCCTCCGCGAACAGGACTCTCATAAGCTTCATGGAAGAGAATGGCTTGTTGCACGGATATCCAAGGTTGAGGAACGTGTAGTGGATCTTTCCAAGGCAATGGAAGGTGGTGGAAACGGAAGACCATCGATGGACGAGAGGTCTATTGCGTCCACCAGCGCAATGTCGTTCGAGGATGATAACCCCTTCGAGTTGTCTGACGGTCTTCGATGGTACTTGATCGACGCAGCAGAGGAGAAGTCTGGCGCCCCAGGAACACCTGGGCTGGGCAAGACCACTGTGGCAAGCGCTCGCATACAAGGGCAAGGCCATGTGGAAATGACTAAGAAGAAGGCATCCAATGACCCTGCAAAACAGCTTGGAAAGAGCCTCGACAGCCGCCGAAGCAGTGGAACGAGCAAGAAGAGCTTGCCAGTGATCGGAAACCGCAACTCGACAGAAATCTTGGCGCATAGTGAGAATGCTGAATCTGGTCCAAGCTCCAATGCAGCCACCAGAGGGACGAGCCCTGCTACCGGGCCAGGTCCAAGCCATCTGAGAGAGAGCGAAGCCAGCGGGCAGAGACGTGGAAGCCGAGCCGGCGGCTTACTCGAAGGCCATGAGGTTCGATCAGACCTATTGTGGGGACCTTAGGTTGCTTGTACATCTAAGCTCCCCAATCCTTGTCGACAATATGCTAATCGTTGTGTAGGAAGGAGACAAATCTATGACTGATATACGTTCCGAGTCACCCCAAAAAGGGTCCAAGCCAGGCCCATCGAATCTCAGTGGAAGTAGCATTCTACGAAGCGGTACACCCAGCGGATCAGCGGCCCCAAGCCCCAGCAAGTCTAGAGTGGCGAGTGCAAACGACATTGCACGAACTGGCAGCCCTACCGCTAGCCCCAGTAAGAAAGGTAAACCAAGAAGTGGAAGCATATGGGACAGTTTATTCCAGGTTGATATCAGCTATCAGAGTTCCAAGGCGCGGAAATGAAACATGGGGTTATTTTGGTTCGACTTGTACTTACTATATGGATTATAGGTTGCGCACTGCATAGCGAATCGGTGTTCGGCGCGAGCTGCATTTGCAACAAACCGGAATGGGAATGGGATTAATAGTGCGGTCAATATTCGTGTGGCTGTTTCTAAAGGTGTTTGCGGATCTAGTTATATTAGAATGCATGCTCATCGTTGCGTCTAGTGCTCATATCCAATGCGAATTACTCAGTAGTGTTTCAGCCAGAAATAAAGTACTCCATAGTTACAATCACGGCATGACAAAATATTGCCATATTTCATCTTTCTCGAAGGTTCTCCTGGTATATTTCAAATTCTTGAATTTCTACAAACTCCCCAAACTCTCCTCGTTTTCCTCAAGGCCGGATCGAGTTTTCCTTGTGGGCATGCACACATTGCCATCTATTTCCCACTCGACTCCACCATTCGCAGTGTCTCTCGTCTTATATACAGTCCATGCCTCCCCTCGAAGCATTGCATAACCGAGCTCCCTCCCAAGGAACAGTACGAAGTTCTGGTCCCACGGATCCAATTTCTCAATGTTGTCGTCGTCGTCGTCCGCAGGTTCAAACTTATCCCAAGCAGCACCCATAGCATACACTGGTACCGAACCACGAGTGGCAGCATATGTGTCTGTCCATCTTCCAGTGTAGGAGATCAAGGACTTAACATAGCACGATGTGAGGAGCTGGAATCCGTGACTGCGATACTTGCAGACCGTGACCTCGCTGCCGACTCGCCTGATGACAATTCTATCCGTAGAATTGTGTCGCCATTCGAAGATCGTGTGCTTTGGATCCAAGAAGTCGTCTAAGCACTTCTTGCCAGTCTCGAAGAGTACGGTGGCGATGGCGTCGCAAAGTCGAGGCCGCACATATCGGGTCACTACATCTTCGGGATTTGTGTAGCGTGCCCAATCAATGATATGCATGTGTCGAGCAGGATAGTCGGCCGGCAGGTCTGGATATCTCGACGAGAAGAAGGGCGCCATCAGTTGATCGTGCAAGTCAGCGGTGAAGGGGCTGCTAAGTACAGGGTCTTGTAGTTCAGCGAGGAGGGAGTCCTGCACCTCATCAGTTGCTTCGGTAATAGCCTGGTTTCCTCCTTGGGACAGAGATCCGACCTGGCTACCGAGGACACTCGTTCGGCCAGATGATGAGGCATTCTGGTCAAGCTTCGCTTTGAAAGAACCGTACGCTGATTTGTACGTCTTCTTAAGCAGTTCCCTGTACACTGTTAGCTTACTCTTCATATCATTGGGTATTCATTTCACTTACGGTTCTGGCATGGGCCAATTGTCAAACTCGTCATCATCCGCATCCCAAGGGTTCTGTTGCTCTTGGGTTGGCATTTGCGGTTGGTGACCCCCTTTAGCTTCGGAGTTGCTCTCCTTGGGTGGCATGAAGGGATTGTTCTTGCTGATGTCGTAGAAGGACATAGGTGCGTTGATGTCTTGCAGGTTTCGAAATAATCGGTTGCTGTGACTTCTGTAGAATGGCTGGAAAGGGTGTTTGCAGACTTGAACAAGGTTGTTATAAGTTCTGAAGCTCTAACCAAAGTATATACAGGGAAGAAAATGCAGAGGGAGATATATAATCGTGGGGAGGTGCAGTGTCTCCAAGACAACGTTGTGTAGACGGTCGGTGAATGAAGTTGTGTATACGAGTGTCATGCTCCCGTCACGGGCGGCGTTGTTGACGTTCATTGTTGGTGTTTACAATGTCGGTGACGTGACTGGAGCTACCGGTGAATGCACGTGTTTGCATACCATGGTGGTTGTGTACACACTCAGGCCGACACGTTCTCGTGGTATCATAGCATTGTAGCTTGGTGTGGTAGTTTGGTAAAAGAGAGTGTGTATGTTGACATTGTCGTGGAAGACAAGTGCAACTTTTGAATATGTTATATGATGAACAAGAAGAAGAAAGACATAACCACAGCTACAATGCTCAATATATACTTCTATCCATGACTAAACCCTAAATAATTATGATCATAAGGCATGTATTAGCAACCACTCCGTGGTGGAGAATATCGTTGTCGATTGTTCTAACTGCATAACAAACATGCAAACACTCAAACACCAAGCCCGAACACCACAATAGCAAACTTGATCGAACCAACCTTAAACGCAGACAAACATGCAACTGGTAAAACACCACTGTGCACAACTACACAACTATCCACCAAACCACCAACCCCAAAAACCCCCACACTCAAACCCGCGGCATCGATCGATCCACCACCATCCCGCCCACTCTACAAGCACTCCTAAGCAATCGACTCCCCAAAAACACACAAATCCGTCGATCATCGGAGAATTTCCTGAATCCGATCGGTCCAAGTTCTATTCAGGTTAGCACGCACGCAGGGTAGTTATGCTGCTTGCTGCATGGTCGATCCCGTTCGTAGCGTGGGCGGGGAAGCCACGATTTCCCCGCAGCCTTCCCGTGTCCGGGTGTCCTAGGATGTAGTTCCAGAGGACACTAGGGGATTTTTGTTGCCGTTGAGGATGAGTTGGCTCGGGGGGTTATGCACCGAAGGGTTGGAGTGTTCGGTTTGAAGTTCGGGGATTCGCCACTAGGGGTTGGTGGGTGAGGAGTATTTAGTATGGATGGAGGTGTACATTTTTGGGGGGGAATGAGATTGATGAGGATCTTGTGTTTTCTGTCTTTCAGTATGAAGGTCTATGTGCTATTCTCTGTTCTACTTTCGATTATTGGGTTGGCTAGGGCAATACCATACGAGCAATACATCCTAGCACCGACTTCTCGAACAGTCCATCCAACATCAGTCCATAGTTCCAATGGTTCTGTCAGCAACCCAGAAAGCCTCACCTCGTCCTCCGGAAGCTCTGTTTTCCTCGATGATTCCGCAACAGCGTACGACTTTGGCAAAACCATCGCTGGCGTGGTGACTTTGACAATTGGAAAGGTATCGGATTCGGATCAGTACATCGGCGTCACCTTCTCGGAGAGCTCGCTATGGATCTCAAATCGGTCAAGCGATGCCACTGCAGACGCCGGAAAAGACGAAACGCTCTGGTTCAAGACCTCAGGCCCAGGGCGCTACACGGCGCCTCGAGAAAAGGAGCGTGGAGCCTTCAGATACATGACCATAGTGCACAACACTACCGGCAGCGTCGAGGTGCAATCCGCAGAGATACATTACACGCCCATGCCACACTGGCCGGACGACGGTTTGCGAGATTACACCGGCTATTTCCATGCTGATGATGAGCTGCTCAATCGTATTTGGTATGCCGGCGCCTACACGAATCAAATCTGCACCATCGATCCAAACTATGGAGATGCTTTGGTGCACTTCCGCGACATCAATTCCTCGGCCTCCGATGCCGTGAACGTGACTTGGTGGAGCAACTCGACAATCACGAACGGCACGTCTGCGCTCGTCGACGGCGCAAAACGAGATCGACTGGTTTGGGCTGGTGACATGGCGATTGCCGTACCGGGAGTCGTGGTATCTACAAATGACGTTATTTCGATTGAGAATTCGCTTGATTCGCTGTTTGCTGTGCAGAATGAGTCGACGGGCCGGTTGCCGTATGCTGGTAGGCCGTTTCCGGATATGGTGTCTTTTACGTATCATTTGTATACGTTGATCGGGGTTGCGGATCATTACTTGTATACGGGGGATGTGGCATATGTGCAGTCCTTGTGGGAGAAGTGGAAGTTTGCGCTACAGTTTTCGTTGGGTTATGTGGATGAGTCTAGTTTGATGAATGTTACGGCTCCTAATGATTGGCTTCGTTTTGGTATGGGCGGGCATAATATCGAGGCTAATGCCATCCTATACTATACGATTAACCAGGGAATCATGCTGGCTACGGCTCTGGACGACACCGGATCTATCGAGGAGTGGCAATCGATTGCTGAAAAGATCAAATTGGCTGCAAACCACCTCCTGTGGAACGAGACAGCAGGCATGTATATCGACAACGAAACCACGACCTTAATGCCTCAGGATGGGAATTCTTGGGCCGTGGTATCGAACCTTACACTCAACGCCTCGCAAATCTCATCCATTAGCAAGAATCTCCGGGGAAGGTGGACACCGTATGGTGCGCCCGCACTAGAAGCCGCAGATGCCATATCGCCCTTCATATCAGGCTTCGAACTCCAAGCTCATTTCCTCGCCGAAGATACATTGGCGGCACTACAGCTTATGCGTCTGCAATGGGGTTTCATGCTTGATGACCCCCGTATGACCAACTCGACATTGATAGAAGGGTACTCGAGTACGGGTGAGCTGCACTACGCACCGTACCGCAACGATGCCAGGATTAGCCATGCGCATGGATGGGCTACAGGACCTACTTCCTCGCTAACGTTTTATGTCGCGGGGATACAGCTGCTGAGTGCTGGAGGTGCGACGTGGCGAGTTGCACCGAGCTTAGGGGATTTGAAGCACGTTGATGCTGGCTTTAGTACCAGTCTGGGGTTTTATGCGGCGAAGACTGAGGTCTCTAATGATGGGTGGAGCGTAGAGTTTGAGGCCCCTGCGGATACGAAAGGGGAGTTCAGGGCTTTATCAGCTGATTGCGCAGGAAGTCTTGTGATACGGGAGGAGACTGGGCAGTGTGCTGATATCACCGTTCAAGTCTTAGAGTCGGATATCGAGCCGGTGGTACTCACAGGCATCGTAGGTGGAAAGTGGAAAGCTGTGTTTTCTTGTGGTTCGTAGGTTTCCCACTCAAGTAATTGTTCTCAGATAAATAGATGCAATTCTAAACATGCAGTCACTTGTTGTGATGCCTAGGGTATCTCAATGCTCTTTCTCTTGTACGACTTGGTCATCCACCTTCTCTTCGCTATCTTTGAAGAGCTCTTCTCCAAAGTCCTCCAGAAACCGCTTCGCTGCCCCATCTGCTTTCTTCTCTTTCATCCTCTTCTTCTTCTCCGCCACTAGTTTCTGCCGTTCCTCAATCTTTCTCTTCCTGGCTTCCCTCGCTTTGATCGTTTCCTCTCTTTCCTTATCCAGATTCGCCATCTGTTGTTGTCTTTCTGCTTCGTCCTTTGAAAAATGCATGAAACCTGTACCGCGTTGCCTAAGTTCCGCTTTGCCATCAAAATGCTCATCCGGCGGTGGTGTAAGCTCCTTGTCTCGCTTGGCGGCCAAATCAGCCATCTGTTGCGCAATTGTCTCGTCGGGATTGAACGCCTCCGCTTGTACCGCATCCCCGTATATGATATCTGTGGGCATGCTGGGTCTTGCGGTGAATCGATCGGGTTCATCGGCGGCCTGTGTCCTCCTCTTCCTCTCCTCCCTAGCAATCTGAGCTCTTGTTCCCTTCCTTGTTCGCCCAAACTCATCAGTGTACTCTATGAGTTCCTCTTCCGAGTCAGAGTCCGAAGAGCTTTCTTCAGGTGCTTGGTCGCCTTTCTCTTGTGCCTCGACCCATTTCTGATCAAAATCGACACCGTATTTATCGTCCAGATCCTCAATATCGCCACGCTTCAGAGCGTTATACAGACGTGCCTTTTCCTCCATCCTACGCTTCGTCCGCCGCCAAGTGGCATCATCATCAGCTTTTTCTTCAGCGGTGCGACCACGGTGTTTTTGAGTAAAGTCCGAGTCATCTAGGTCTTTGAGGGCTCGCTTTTTGACATTCTTGTTATGCGCAGTGAATATATCCTCCTTCTTGGGTCTCGCACGGCCGGGAGTAGGTTTATCGCGGTTCGAGGCTGATGATTTGATGAGACCTTCCAGTTTTGAGGAGAAGGTAAGGCTGCTGGAGCTCGATGTTTCTTTTGTCTTAGTGCGGGATTTCGGTCTCTGGCCGTAGAGATGCGCGTCCTTTGACGACATGGGTTCGGGCGCAGTCGGGGAGAGTCGCGTGGGTGAGAGGATTGTTGGAGGACGATAGAGGATGGTGGTTGGTGGTTGGGGGAGACGCGGCGCGGCGATGCGATGATGATGTCGGCTCCGCTAAGTTTAGGCGATCCGTGGGCCGGGGCTTGATGCAGCTTGGCTATTGGCGGGGCAGGGCGGGGTGAAGAGTTGAAATGTGAAATTGTGTTTAACCCCACCAGGGAAAAGTAAAATCAGGTCGACTGAAAAGGAAATTGGACCCCTCTAGCACGCAACGTACGGATCCCAACTCCTCCACGTGAAGCTTTGCTTTTCCCTTAGATACCGTTTCTTCCCGACCTTCTCCAAGCTCTCAATTGACTCACGCCCTCACAGTATAACAGTACCAGTACCGTTACCAGTGCCATTGCCAATTGTCATTTCCCACTCCACTTCATTGTTTCCAACATGCCTCTCCCAAGACAGGTCTTCCTCGCAGTCATTGGTATGCTCATTCTTCTGTCACCTCATCGAATGATCAATTGAATATTAACAACCTTCTTCTAGGTGCTGGCGGAGTTGGAAAGTGCTTCCTCTCCCAGCTCCAGACACTCGCTTCTAAGCTCTCGCATGCCCCAGGCGGGCCAACCTACCTCTCCCTCATTCTCCTCGCGACATCCAAGAAATCCATCCACTACTCGGATTACAAGTCCCTCAACAATTGGGAAGCTGAGCTAGCATCCTCCACGACCGCTCCCCTCCCATTGACCCAATTGGCCGAATACCTGGTAAAGGCACCCGGAAAGGTAGTACTCGTGGACAACACATCAAACCAGGAAGTCGCCGACAGTTATCCTCTCTTCTTAAAGAAAGGAATAAGCATCGTCACTCCCAACAAGAAGGCTTTCTCCGGCACATATGAGCTATGGACAGATATCTTCCAAGCCGCAGCAAACGGTAACGGTACAGGCCAAGGCGGATACGTATTCCACGAGTCTTCCGTTGGGGCCGGTCTACCCGTTATCTCTACCCTCAAGGAACTAGTAGAGACTGGTGATGAGGTCCAGAAGATTGAGGGAGTATTCAGTGGAACCATGAGTTTCCTCTTCAACTCCTTCCAGCCACTCAATGGCGGTGGAGGCAAGTTCTCTGCGGAAGTCAAGACGGCAAAGGAGAAGGGCTTCACTGAGCCAGATCCACGAGATGACTTGAATGGTCTAGACGTTGCCCGTAAACTGACCATTCTTGCTCGTCTCGCTGGACTCAAGGTCGATTCCCCGACATCCTTCCCCGTACAGTCTCTCATTCCTAAGGAGCTTGAGTCTGTGTCATCCGGGGATGAATTTCTGGCCAAACTTCCAGAATTCGACGGTCAGATGGACGAGCTCAAGAATGCGGCAGAGAAGGAAGGCAAGGTTGTGAGATTCGTCGGTAGTGTCAACGTACCAAAGGGTGAGGTTAAGGTCGGATTGGAGAAGTTTGACAAGAGCCACCCAATCGCTGCGCTCAAGGGTAGTGACAACATCATTGCATTCTACACCAAGCGATACGGTGACAACCCTCTAATTATCCAAGGCGCTGGAGCAGGAGGGGATGTTACCGCTATGGGTGTCACAGGGGATTTGATCAAGGTACTGAAGCTTCTAAACTAGATGATGTCAACGTAAAGTTGTTTTCATTTCGGCGCTTTGTATGTCGGGTTGGTAACAAAATGACAAGTGGACATTGAGATAATGAACACATAAAAGAATTCAGTCAATACAACAAAGCACATTTTTGCCCAACACGTATTACTTCCGCCACCACCACCTGCTCAGGCAGTACCCTGAACATCTTGGATCGCTTCTCACCATATTCAGTTGTAATAATATTTACTAAAGAGATTGTCACAAAACTAAATACAACAACTTACCCATTCTGGTACCCCAATCCTTCACCATCACTCTCATTCCCCTCCTAGAGTTACACACATCTCATCTCCTCCCCCCAATCAGCCCACCAACCCACATTCCTTGCCACTCACATTCCATTCCCCATTCCCCCAGACCCACCCCCTCCATCCCAACGCCAACCCTCGCATCTGCATCACCCTCGAAACAAGCCTTCCTAAGCATTTCCCACAACGGGAAAATATGCCAGCTTTGTGTCACCTTTTGTACCGGTTCTGTGGTAACGATTTGGTCTAGCCTGGGCGCGGATGAACTCCTTGCTTTGAGGGTGTTTCGTGTATGGGGGGTTGTGTGCGGGCTGTTTGCGGGAATAACGGAGGGGAGGTTTGGGAGATGAGGGGTTTTGGGGGTTGGTTTGGATGTTCGGATTTGGAAGAGGAGGGCTGTGAACGGTGTGTATTACGTTTGTTTCTGTATGGAGTGGTGTTCCGCTAAGGGGTTTTGTAGATAGTATCGAAAGGTCTCCATTTTGAGGATTGATGGAGTTTCACTTTTGTCAGTGTGATACATTTATTCGTCGGCGAGTTGGGAATGCAAAGTAAAGCCGAAGTTTTCTGTGTCTTCAAGAAGGGAACGATTATGTGATCGCAAACTTCCTCATCTAGGAATTATAATCAAGTGAACGAGTTGGACCCTCTGAAGCAATGAAAAGTATGCATGCACAACCCATCGCCATCTGTCGTGAGACGTCAGCCACCCATTCAGGCTCAACCCAACAAATCAAATCCACCACACCAACGAGCCAAACCCTCAAAACATCAAAACCCGCATTCGATCGACACAAATGCAGATTAACACGACCGGCACACAAAACACCCCGTCACACAAACCCACCATCGGCAATGAAACCCTTCCATCCATGCATCCGCACAATCCCAAACCCAACATTCCAACCCTAAATCTAAATCGCAGAAGCTTGACAGCAACAAGCTTCTGCAACCCAACCCAACCCAACACTCCGGCAACCACACCTCAACCCTCCATGCTATGCAAAACACCGTATCAAGATCTTCCTTATCCATTTCGAGCTGTCCAGAATGGGTGATCTGCATGCATCGTAGACAACAAGCTAATATGCGAAGCGACGAAGCGACGAACTGAAAGGGCCGAGGTGGCCGAATTAGGTAGCTTACATACGGTGATACGTGTGTGTGTAGATAGATGTGATTACATGCAGGGCAGGACAGGACAGGGTATGAATCGGATTTAAGCAAACCCCATCCAACGCACCCCTCACCATCTAACCCCCCAAAACAATGAGAAAAGGGAAAAAAAAAAGGAAAAACTCGCTCAAAGCAACATGCAAACCGCGCAATGCGTCCAAACGAAGTAACGGACCCGCACCTTTTACATCCATTTCCCTCCGTATTACAAACAGACTTGGAATCTTCTTATTTCTCACCAACATGCTGTCGGTAGTAAGTAGTGCTCGCTGACGATGATGATGAATGATGGTGGTGACGACCAATGGAAGCATGAGAGGCGGCAGTAGAACGGACTCCAGACCCAGCTCTCACATTCACACTCCATATCGCATACACTTCCACACATCTCCTCCGACTCGCTACGCCATCCATCCATCCATCCACACATCCAAAACCATGTATTACTACATTGCACGGCGCTGTGCTGCACCCCAGTCCAACACCGTCATAAGCGAAGACTCGGTTCCGCAGTTCATTGATAGCTAGATAAAATAGATCTGGGGTAGTATGGGACATTTTATTTATTCCCGCGCTACCAATCCTAGGTTGGATCTGCGGCGCAGAAGCAGGGCAGGGCAGGGTAAAGCATGGTATGGTAAAGTACGTTGGAATGGGGGTTGGACAGATTAAATGGCTCATTTTCTTTCACATCACGGCAGACGTACGTACGTACATAGAATACGTGGACATATGCAAGGGGTGATGGAGATGTTTGTGGGGAGCGGCGCCTAGGAAAGGCGTGAAATGTGTTTGAGATTGTCCGAGATGATTACTTCTAGAAGCTGGACCGAGCTCATTATCTAGCTAAGGTGTGAGGGAGAGTTTTGGTGGGGGAGCAAAAGTAAAAGCGCGGATTGCTCATGCGCTGGATATCATAGCTACCGAAAAGGGATGTGAAAAACTCTCAAAGCTCGTGATCCGTTCCTGCGAAGAGAGTCGTTATTGTTTGCTGGACCAAAGCGTCCGACCATGCTAAAGCACCTGTCCTTGCACACACTGACTCAGGCAGAAAGCCCGATGTAGGTGCTTGTGAAAACCCCGACGCCTCTGCATACCCATGACGACCTGACCTGAAAACAAAAAGGAAACACAGAAAAGAGGAGAAAGTCGTTACTAGGAATGCTATGGCATGGAAGACAGAAGGTTGCCCTGCTTTTAAATCGCCAAGTTTCTCCCGTTCTTTATCGAAAACGCCTGGACCCTAAATTTATGATGACTCCGGTGGAGCCGTGCCGCGGGCCTTCTCATGTGATATGATATGCTTGGTCGTATGCATAACAATGTTGGGGGTATCTGAACACTGAAAATTGAAATGAAAAGGAAACAAAAGGCTAGGGGTAAGACAGGACTAGAAGCGAAGAGTGGAGATTATCAAATAGAGATGGAGAAGGGCCATCGGGCCGAAAGCGGGTCCTAGAGTGGGCTCCGTTGGGCTCCGTCAATAGCGAACCACGGACCAGATGGATGGACGCCCAGTGGTCGTATTTCCAGGAACGTTATTTCGACCGCATGCCGAGTCGGGGGGGCTGTGTAGGTAGCGACGCTGCGTGACCTCTGCAGGCTAGTTACTTGAAGATAGTCAACGACAGTCTCTTGGACTTTCGGCGGATCTTCTTGAGGAATCCGGTCTTATCAGTCTGGGATGACGTGGAGGAATGTCTGAGGCTCTCTTGGCCTTCACTTGACGTCTCGCTGGGTGTGGATGTGATGGTAGGTTCGCCCTCATCTTCCTCTTGCAGTGGCGCGGGTACCGATGATGTCTCGGGTGGCACTCTGAAGTACGCGTCAACTCTTGCATTCATCGCTCTGTTCTTCTCCTGGGCCATCATGGTGATGCTTGTGTTGCTGTCAGACCTGGAGAGACTGCCTCGTCGAGTCTCGCGTCGAGTGGTGGACAGCGACAGAGATGGGGTGCGCACAAGTCCTCCTACATCAGGAGTACGGTCGTTGCCGACAAGTCGATATTCCGAGTTGGACAAATTCCAGCCACCGCAGAAGGGGCAAAAGTCACACTTGATTTCCCATCCGCTGATGCCCAGCTTAGAGCCGCAGTTGGACAGGTTAGCAGTCGGTGTGCAGGAGCGCACTAGATGGTACCAGCGATGGCGGCAAGGCAATAGGGAGACGTTTAGTTCGGCGACACACATGGTGATGGTTTATTGGAATGTCATGTAATGTCGAGATAGGTTCGAAGGGGGGCAATCCTGCCGGTAGGCAGGAAGTTGGTCGCTAGTGCCGGCGTGGTGAAGGTTTTGGTGATGTCAGAGTCGACGGGAGCTGGGGTGAATATGTTGTCACGGGTCTTGGGTGGTTGGGGATCTGCGAGTTGGCGAATTGCGGCCACTGTGTCGCAAGTTCAGTGAAAAATGGCGATGAAAGGGTGTACCTGAGACAGAGGGCAGTGGGGTGTTTGCGGCAGAAATAGTGGCCTCAGTGTCCGGGTGGGCAGTTGCTTTTATATATGTGGCGTGTGTGTGGTTTGATATTGCGATTAAAGGCTGTGAAACGGAGTCGTGTCCACGGGTGCCAAGAATGCGGACGCTGATAGGCCACGGATGTGGGTGATCCCCCTTGCCTTTGTTGAGTGGGCACAAGAAGGAATATGAATTATCACTCTGAGCGGCGAGAGAGTGATTCGGACACGTGGGAGTCGGTAGTGAGCAGGAAAACAACAGCAAGCAAGACGGGTGTTGCGGCAGGATCTGGCGGAACCGACTGGAGATAAGGATTTAGAACTGGGCTTGGAGGTTTGGCAGCCTAGGGAGGCTGACCGAGGACGCACAGCGATGACGGCAGGGCTGTCTGAGGGGGCCAGACACAGCTGAGTAGAGTTGACGAAAGCGGGAAGAATGAACAGAAGGGAGGGTACGGGGAATAACAAGAATAGGAGGAGAGCTGCAGTGAGCCTGAGGGTTTGACTCAGCCTACCGTGCGCAGTCGGCCTTGTTGCAACACCGCGTGGACGTAATTGGGGGGGTGTACAGGATAGGTATGTAAGTGAGTACGTTGGATGGGTGTCAGAAGGTGGGCGTAGGTAGGTATTATGTGTATGTATAGGGAGTAGATACTGGGGGTGCGAGCTCCGAAGCAGTGGGCAGCAATAAGACCATCGACCACCATGGTGCTAGAGGACACGGCAGACTGCTTTATTTAACGTGTCCATGCCGCTGGGCAGCGGAGGGCGATGGCGGCCAGGGTCAGGAGCAGCAGACATGGGGTGGAGAATGGTGGCCGAAAGGACAGGCCCCTAGTGTGTGGTGCGAGTTGGGCGTGTGGTGGTGGAGGGCGCTGGAGGAGTGAATGTTTCCAGATTCCGCATCGTCCGTCATGGCAGGCGGCGGGACGGGGAGGGACGCATGCGCTAGTGTACAGGGAAGCGACGACCAAGGACGACAATAATGGGCAACGACGACGACGACGACGCCGCCGCGCCCATGCCCATGCTTCATGCCCCATGCCCGTGCCTTTTGCCCATGATAATGGACACACGGACTCACTCACTCACTCACTCACTCACTCAACTCCTACCCCCCCCGAACCCAACATCCACTCAGATCCACTCCCTCACCCACCCACCCACCTCACTTGCTCCACCACACGAATCCTTCCCTCCCTCTGCGCCCTAGGCGTTGCTGCTGTCGGCCCCTGGGGCAGATCCGAGCCACTGCGCCGGGACTTTTGCTGGTTTGTGAGCCCCTCTGTGGTGTCCTCTCTGCGCCCGCCCAGCCCATCTTCCCACTCACTCACTCACCGCACACCTGGCCTCTGCTCAAACACCTCGTCGCTCTCTCTACTCTCCCCCTCGACACAGGACAGACACCTGCCAAACGTGCGCCCCCCATTGGCCCTGCGTCCGCTGTTATCGCGCCAGCTCAACCACTCTGAGTCGTTTTGGGAATACATCCCGGCGCCGCGATAATCCAATCCTCTCCTGATTGACGCACAGAGACCAGCACCAGCACCAGCACGGCCACGATAGCGCTCTGTCGCTTCTCGAATTCCGTCGTCCCTGTTGGGCCGGTCTTTTCATTCTGCCAAAAGGAACACGAGCATGGGGGGTCCGCCGGGGGAGCTCTGCTAGCATCCGTCACTCAAGACAAAAAGTCAAGACTATGGCGCGGAGGAGCGCCGTCTTGGGCTACGAGGAGGGGAAGCCGTCCAAGAGATACCAAGGCGCCATGTCTTTTCTACCCGCCACCCCCAGCTCGCCGGCTATTCTGTTCTCCTACTAGCCTCGAGACTTGGTTTGATGGCACTAAATCAATAAACGAAACCGGCGGTCTAAGGTCTCTATCCTTTTTCTCGTTCCAGTCTGCGTCGCACACGCCCAAAACGTGGGCAATAAACATGCAGATACCATGCCGCGGTAGCGGAGAGCAAGAGGTCGAGATCCCCGGTAGATGAAGCGGTTGAATGCTGCTGATCTTTAACCAGCTGGGCGTAGGCCGTGTAGACAGACACGTTGAGATGAAGTCATTGCCTGTTTTATCGCTGTACTTGTGTACAAGGGCCTCAAAGCTGACCAGGGCCTCCAGGGCACGCCAGGGCCATATATTTCCCAGCATCTCATCATGAGGCCACCATCACGAAGATAATTTCACAGGCTGAAGGAAAAAACTGGCCACTATTGTACGACATGCCGGCCATGACTCCTGTGTCCTCTCTGTCAAGGAAGTCGCCGCTTGTTTGATAGCTCCTAGGGCGGCGTACTTCGAAGGCTGGCATTCTATGTAGCCATGCCGCAGCCCAACAGCAAAAACATCCCGAAGCACGGCACTTATCCCACTCACCGTTGCACGGATGTCGATGATTAGTACCCTTCCGGCTGGATCGCATTTTCGCACGTTTTCATAGCAAGCTTGTGAGTGCGCTTGTCTCGGTGTGGTAACGTGTGCATCGTTCCAGTAAGACATCATGCTCAATCACGTCGCATCGTCTACGCAGCATGCATACGCCGCACCGCATTCCTCATCCTACCGATATCTCTTGCTCAACACTAAGATATCTTCCCGTACTCTACAGAGGCAATCGTTACACCTGCTCCGCGGCTGTATTGCATCGGTCTATGACTCCACATACAAATCGTACCATTTCGCTCTTGGATTGTGAGTGCGATCAATTTCCCTCTCAAATTAATATTTGATCCAACAAACGACCTGGCACTTGACGACCAAAAGAAATGAAGATTGCTCGCCAATTCATTGTTGCGCTCGGGGGAATATTGTCCATCCCTGCAAGCCAGCAACACAGCCTCCGCGCCACCATGCAACCTGTCGGTCCTCCCTCCACGCCATTCGATCCGCCCAGAGACGCCCAGAAAGGCCAAGAGGGAGGAAACGCTTGGCCCTAAGCATCGTCAACCCCGCTCAAGTTTGTCCTCGATCAACAGCTAGTCTAAACGCTTTCAGCGTCACGCGCCATAATGCCAGAAGTGAGCCCGGTGAGCATGCGCCAAATCAAGGAATGCGAAAGTAAACGTCCAACGGAAGCCAAGGCGGCCTCCAAAACAAGCTGCCAGCCAAGATGACTTCAGCGGAACCATACCAGAGGACCAGTCGCTTGTTGCGCTTGCTAAAGCTGTGTCTCCAAGACCCGGCAATACATTAGACGTTCCAAAGCTATGGTTACCACACCCTCGTCCCAATCAGCTTTTGATATGGCTCGATGCTCAATCCCGGTTCCTATGATTCCAGGACACAAGCCACTGGAGCCATGCTGGTGGTCCACCGGCCCCGCGGAAGTCACCATGGTCTACAATAGAATGACATCGACTGCGATAGGTAGCCTATCGTTATGCTGGAAATGGCTCGAGATCGCCTGTCCTAGCATCGAAATCATTGATCAAGGATGATTATGCTTCGTACGGAAAGAGGTCAGGAACGCTTGGCACATAAATGTCCTCGAGATCTAGCCGCTCTGGCAGCGGAAAGCAATCTATTTTCAGAGGGCGGCGTCCATTCACTCGGGCCAATATCTGCCGGCATCTCGACGCTGAGGTCAGCCATGTTCCAAGCTGTTCCTCCCCCGCAAGGTGGTGAAACTGAATACAGCGCGGAGATACACTAAGGTCTCCCTAAGCTAGTTTAAGCAGTGTGTAGAGAACTGTACAACGGTCTTGTTCACCTGGATGTGCCTGATTCCAAGCTCACATACTGCCTAGACTCGTTAAACTACACTCCTCCGCCAGAGTTGAGGAAGGGACAAAAGTAGTAGTCATCCCGAGCATGCCACCACGCTTCTTGCATATCAGCCGCTTTTAGTTCGTAAAAGGTATGATCGATCGCATATCCCCCATATACACGATACTCAGATTTACTTTTTGCGTTGATCTCATTGGGTTTATAGCACAAGGTTCGTCTCTTATTATTGCCTCTCAGCCTTAGAATGCATCCCAACCCCGCTTGTCTAGGTGAGCAAGTTACGGGAGCTTGACACACTTGGCCTCTACCTTGGCAAAAAGTCCGCGGCCGGCGCATTTCACGTTGTCGTAGGCTAGATTTCCCAAACGATCGGTGTCAAACGAGCCTTCATGCGATGTCGAACCCCGACTCCCCTTGGCGGACGACTCTCCAAGCTCCACGCCGTATCAGTGTTACACGGAACACCTAGGTCTACTGTCCACGTTCCACTTGGCATTGATCCCCCGCAGTTTTCAATCCTTCGGGATTTCACCTTACTCCTGAAGCCTCCAACAGAACACCCATCATTTCTGGTGATATCCAGCTTCGGATTATGCTGGCATTCTATGGGACGTCCATAAGCTATTAGATGGGGTTGTCCTCTCAACAGAGGTCTCCAACCTATTTTTGTTCTTTCTCAAGCTGTGTTATTGAACTGATATTGAATTCTAGGGACTAATTTACAGCTCTCAGCGTGTGGTGGCACAAAGGCCCATCAGGGGCTCCAGAACCACAAGTGTCACCCAGCTTCGCTTACGAACTGCACAGCACGCATGGCTTGGTCAAGTTCTTGGTACGGAAAGTTTCGGGCTCTGTGTAGTGCAGTGGCTTATCGGCATTTCCTTCAATAACCAACCGCCTTACCATTTATACATTATCTCAACATGGCTCCATTGGTCATAAGTGTCTTACGTAAATGTGGGAGTTGTAATGTTGATGGACCAAGACCTCAAGCGCTTCACACAGATTGCCACCAATAGGTGATAATGAGATCCCCGCTAGTCTACCGTTCACGTCACGGAGATGGTGTGGCAGTCAGTCTTGTCTTTCGACTGAAACCTTGCTGTGCCTCTGGAAAGCCGATCGACGAGGGACAACGCAATCCTATCTCGTGCGTCCTGGAAGGAATCCCATGACCCTTGGTGGCAATCGGGCGCTTGCGGATTTGCTGTGTTGGGATTGATCTTGCACTTCAGGTCTTATGCTGTCTTACTGCTGATCCGTCACCACCACGGACTTGACCCCCGTTTTGACGTGGCGAAGTGTATAATTTCCACTCTGCCCAGCCCGAGGGTGTGAGTAATATAGGCGAAGTACAATCTCTTTAGCACCAAGATAGTATTAGCATCAGAGGGAGTTCTGGCGAGTGCCGAATGTTGAAGGAGGGTATTGTCTGTCTCGACGATGAGCCCCTGGAGGCTTGTAATTTGCTTCGGTTCATAGCGATTCTCTCGTCTCTATGCAGACATGAGGAGCCAACATTGAAAACCTGAACCACTCACTCTCATTCCCAGGCTTCCGTACTATCTCAGATTCCAATCGTGACCCCCTTCCGTCGCTTCTCAAGAACGGTAATTTTGACCGAACTAATTTACATCCACAAAAAACGTCACTCTATCCTTTGCAATATTTCCTCTATCACAACACTCCGATCCATCGTTACTTCCTCACAAATCCTCTTTATGCTCATTGCTCACTGCCACAGAGTGTTCTCGCAACCCACGCCATCCTCCTCTCGACACAGCCCTTACTGATCCCCAGGTCCGGTAAGATTGCGGTAAAGATATGACATGCTCCAGGCCAAACATGCAACTCACACTCACTCCCACCTTGCCACATCCTACTCGCAAACCCGACAGCCTCATCACGATGCACATCGCAGGCCCCGATATCTATATATGTTGAAGGTAGACAAGCAAGATCCTGCGGGGTAGCAGAGCCAGGCGAGGCAAATACACTGATCCCATCATCTCCCACTGCGTTCGAGGATTGGTTCGTGCCATGAAGATACCAAGACCAGAATGACACAGCGGAGAGTCGATCTGAAAGGCCTCCAGTGACAAACTGCTTCGCCGAAGCGGTGTCTAGCCGATGATCCAGCATCGGGGAATACAGCAACATTCCCTTAATCCTAACCCCCCCAGATCCATAATCCCCATCTCCTTTCACACTCAACCCAACCTCCAACGCCAAACCAGCCGCCAAAACCGCACCCCCCGATCCAGCAACCAACCCAATCCGTTCCGCATCAACACCAATGTCCCCCGAATTTTCCCCAATCCATTCTAGCGCTACTCTACAATCGTCCAGCGCAGCGGGATAGGGGTGTTCGGGCGCAAGTCGGTATTCTACCGTCACGGCTATGATGTCGAGGTCCATTACCCAATCTAGTATTTCGTTTATGGCGAGGAAGCGGCTTCCGGATACTAGACCCCCGCCGTGGATGTGTAGTACGCAGGGTTTTTGAACGTCATTGGATGATTGTGTTGTGGGTTTGTTGGTTGTGTCTGATTTCTTGAACACCGAGACTAGTAATTCCGAACCATCGGGACGGGGGATTTTATACTCTTCATGCTCGAGTTTTCGATCGCTGATTATTGAAGTTAAAGGAGGTGAGGTTTGAGCGCGGAGAGTTGGGAGGTCGGAGAGTGCTAGGTTGTTGTTTGGTTTTATAGCTTCCAGCAGGGCGGAGATTTGTGGGTGGTAGGCTGGTCTTGGATGCTGGTTTTCTTGAACCGAGGTGTTGAACATTTTTTTTTTTATATTTTTTAACTTGTTTTGGTCTGGTGGGGAGGGTGTGTATGTGTATGTGGGTGTTTTAAAGATGTGCGTTGATGCTATTTTATACCATGGCTTAATCACGTAGAGTGGATTTTCTGTCGTCGTAAAGCTTATGTTCTTAATATATGGCGCATGCTGCGTCATGTATACCTAATACGGTAATAGAATTCGAAATATGGCGGTTTGCTCTTTAGAGCTGGAGCTAGCATGTGAGCTTCGAAAATAAACCTCCGATCTAGCGGTTAGAATCGGAGGATTGCATTATGTAACGGTGTCAGATCGGTGGTGTCGGTGGTTTGGGAAAGCGGGTGAGTGATGAAGCGGTGTTCTGTCGTGGATGAGGCATCTTTAGGTATTGAATTTCTATTTGAGTATTGAAGAGAGAAGTTTCGTTTGGCTGTTCATTGGAAACGGTAGGAGATGTAGGGCTGGATATGTGCTGGAGTATTGGGCGCTAGAGCCAGTTGGGGTTAGTTTACACGGATGTTACGTGCAGTAGTGGATTCCGGTACCTGATCTTTGTCTTGGCTACTACCGTTTAGTGATCGATAGATCGTAGGTTAGTCATAGAAACCAGTGTAAAAAGCTTGGAATAGCTGATCGAATACACGCATTACCTCCACTGTGGCTCGTGGATCTGAAAGCTCTGGAGCTGGCACCATAACCCCCGACTTGATACTCTACGTTCCGAATAGCTGTCAGCATCAACAAATCGTCACGCCAGCACAGTGTTACCGCCTTCTAAAATTAAACTGAATTGAAGCTGAACAGTTGCACAGACGGAGGGTCAATATCATCGTATTCCCGTCCAAATGGCCCGGCTCCCCATCTCGTCAAGCAGGTCTATCAGCCAAGACTGAAAGGCGGAACGGATGCAAACAAGTCTCCGTGCCGGCACTACATGCCTACCCCTAAACTTCAAGGCTTCTAGTTTCTCCGCATACTCATCGGCTTGGGGGCTGAAAGAATACGGAAACAGAAAGAGCTGTTTCAAGGAAATTGCGTGGCCACCCTGTTGGTGAACGGATCGGATGTAGATGAATTGCGATGTGAAGTCGTATATAAGATGGACTGGCCAGAGAAGGGAGAAGAGATATCAACAACAACGACAGACTAATTGACCACCAACTTCTTGATCATATCCACTTTCATAGTTCTTTCAATCTCCGGGCTTCTCCAACTCATACAAAACCCCAAAAATCTCTCCGACCCCCACCGACAAAAATGGCCCAAGACCCAAAACCCCTCCGTATCGGCGTCCTCTACGAAGGCGTGCAAATGTCCGATCTAGTCGGACTCGACGTCCTCGGGAGCTGCTCAAGAGCCTACATCGACCTATGCCTAGGTTTCGAGCCAAGTGTAGCTCCTCTCAGACCCCTCTCCATACCAATGGAATTCCTCTACATCTCTTCCTCCCTAGAGCACACGTCCAAGATGACTCCCGACGCCCAAGTCAAACCCTCACACACCTACGCCAACGCGCCTCGCGACCTGGATATCTTGTTTATAGGCGGTCCGAATCCAATGGCAGCTACGGAGGAGAGTCTGGAGTTCATGAAGGAGGCGAGTAAGCAGACTAAGTATATTTTGACGACTTGTACGGGGGCTATGTGGTTAGCTAGAAGCGGAGTTTTGGATGGGAAGAAAGCGACTACGAATCGTTTCGCGCTTCCCATGTGTGAGCAGCATTTTGCTAAGACGGAGTGGGTGGATCAGAGGTGGGTGGTTGATGATGGACATTTTGAGGATGCGAAGATTTGGACTGCTGGGGGCGCTGGTTGTGGTAAGTTAGCGCTTTTACCTCTTTGTCTTGTTGTGCGACTATGGAGTCGAAGTGTCAAAATTTGATGCAACTGCTGACGGCTTAATAGGTATCGAGATGACCATCGAATTTGCGAAGCAGATGTTCGATCGCAGAATGCTCCTTGTGGGTTGTAGTGGGCTGGACTTTGACTTCAACACTAAAGGGCAGTTCTACAGTACACCTCCGGTGGCTCTTGAAACTTTCCTAGACCCCAATTACAAGCCGTAAAAGAGCACAGAAGCACAGCTACCCACTCGCTAAGGTTCAACTTATTTGTCTCAACGGTAGACTTTTATAACGCTAGCAAGAGGTCACATTGTGGGGTTTGGAGTGTAGAGCAAGTGATTGTCACCTAAGGATGAATTGAAGGCTATTCATACAATCATACAATGCTACTGCCGTCTTTCAGGTGTGCCTGGGGCTTTTCTAGTGCTTTCAATCGTTATGGGCGAGGATACTACAAGCTGTTGACATCATAAGACTTCATTTGAATAGAATGTTCAAACATACTTTCGCAAGCCAAGAAGACGTTTGGAATTGCGCAAGCGATGAGTCTTATTGCACCGTTTCATTCCACACAATAACCCCCAAAACCCCCTTTGAGACTCTGAATTGTAAATTGACTTCAGTCTCCTTTATCCTCTGGTCTCTTCATTTGACTCTTCCTGAATAGATGGGAAAACCCGACGTATAGAGGTCGCTCCAGGTCTCTCCCCATGCCCAACCTCGTGTTCACTGACCACCACCTTCTCTTTCCCTTTCCCCTTTCCAGAATCTGCCAGTCCACTGGAGGGGGCACGAGTCAATGGTAGCTCAGCCTCGTCAGAGTCAAGCTCTGATTCAAGAGCTGGAAAAGAGTGGAAAGTGGATTGAAGTGTTGGTCGCGATGGAGGAACATTTTCGTTGTTTTTAAGTTTTGTTGGGCTGGTGCTCTTTTTGATATGGACGGGCTCTGGCGTCGTCTCGCGCTCATTGTCGTTTCTCAGGCTGCTTTCAATGCCACTGGGAGGGGATGGTATTGCTGTGGCGACAGTGCTAGCTCGTTCGACATCGATCGTCCTGAAAACGACGTCACTGGCGATATGAAGGTATAACCAGACGGAGAGATTCACAGTCGACAAGACTGCTGTCACAAAGATGATCAAGAACCATATCGGAATAGCCATTCTTCCAATGTATATTGACTTAAGTGTTGGTATCATGGCATACGGCACTGAGAGTAGCAGGCCAAGTAAAAGGACGATCCAAAAAAGGTATTTGATGATAAGAAGCCTCCGCTGATACGGATTTGGCGGTGCCGAAAGCTGCGATGATTCTGCCGAAGAATCTGGGCTCGGGGTCCTGGGCCTGTCGGCCGTTTGCTGAGGTGTATCTTTGATGTGCGCGTGCATGCCATGCCAGAGCCGCGCCTGTAGACCCATTGGGCCTGTAAACATGATTTATATGGATGGTATAAGAATCCTGACCGAAAATAAACGAAGTAGAACGAGTAGCGAATGCGTTCTAATCGATATGGAAGGTGATGCTGGACGCTGAGTGAAAACGCTTTCAACGATAGAGATGGAGGTCGATGTTGTTGTTCAGTTCATGATTGAGTATGGTGAAAGAGTTAGAAGCATTTTCCAAGGCGAAGGAGGGACCCAAAGGAACTGACTCTGCCGCAGCTACCGCAGCGGAGCGCGCTGCCCAGGTGTAGCAGGGACGATCAGGGATCGTAACCAACAAGAAGCTATAATTCTTGCCTATTCTAAAAGGAACTGGCGCCTGCGCCATTTGGGTATTTGCGAGGGCAAGAAATAAAACTATACAATCAACTACGGCACACAACACCAAAGCCGATGTGTTCTCTCGAATACTTGTATGGCAGGAAGGGCCAGCATGGGAGTTATGGTGACAGTGCTGGCGCGTATCGCATTCCTTGACTGGGTTGGGATGAAAGATCAAATTCTGGACCCACAGAAACAGTAGGAAGATATTGAAGGGTCATTTGAAAGTGTGCTGTATATTGAGCCACTTGCTGAACATGTAGTCATCTGAGTTAGGAGATACGCTCAGCTCCAACAGTGACTGTCAATAGTTTGTGCGCGAACTGTCAAAGACTTTTCCCCTGGTCTACTATTGTTGATTGACAGCGCCTTGCCTACAATTGCATGACTGAAAGCTCCAGTACTTCAGCATTTAATTGAAGAGAGGCGAGGTTTTGAATACAAGTGGTGAATAGAGTCGGGACTCGGGCATTAATTCCAATGCTCGCGGAGTATGTTCGGAAGAGTTCGGAAGGGTTCGGGAGGCAAAAGGGCGGCCCGCCCAGTGCGCCGCCCCACCGCCCCTCGCCACGGCGTGACTCCGCGCCGGCTGAGCACGGACTAAAAAGCGCGTCCCGGTCGCAAAGTGACGTTAACGTTGTTCCGTCCTTTCACCACCATGACTGCCTACAAGTGAATGCAGAGATTCGTCTTCACCACGCAACGACAATAGGAACAATAGCAATTCCCAACCCCTCCAATTATGGTTTTTTTCGCCGCGCCAGCCTCCTGATTTATCATGAATCTTTCTGCGACTTTCCCCTCCTCGACTCCATCCTCCCTACACCTTTCTTACCATCTCCCTCTTCCACAAGTTTCTTGTTACCACACCCTGCACTTGCTGCAAATATCCTGCGATTCCTCAATACACATTACCACACCAGTAAAACCTCTATACACAGCCGTTTCCCAACATCGTATCCAAGATGCGACCCCCAGCCAGCGACCAAGCGGTTGCGGGCACCGACCCACCATACTCTACGAATCCCATCTCGCCCGTTGGCAACGACCAGACGCAGGTCATCGAGGACACCGATGGCCTTGGTAGTCTCGATATCTCGGAAGACAGCGACGAAGAGAGCCGTCTTAAATCCTTGACAACCGGAGCTCGTAACCAGGACGACCTCGAGAGGGACATCGGAAGACAAGCTCATCAAATGCTCACTGAGCAAGCCGACGAGCGCGATGCGAAGCGAATAGAGAAAAATGAAGCAGATGTCAAGCGCGCGCAAGCCGCAATCACCAAGCTGCGCAATCGACTTGCGATGCCGGCTCTGGAGTCCGTCAAGCTCAAAATCCGTGCCGAAATTTCGATGCATCATCAGAAAATCGAAGATCTGGACAAAGAATCTGATAAGATCCAGCAACGCATCAATGACCGACATAAGGTTGTTGACGAAGAGGAGGATACGACCAATAGCGCCACACGTCAGTTGCCTACCGAGTCTCGACGAGAGTTCTTGATTCGCACAGGCAAGATTACGCCGTTCTCTAAACTACCCCAAAATCAGCCAGGCTCATCTAGCCTTGCCGACGTTGTCTTCGAAGCAGAAGACGACTCAATCCCTGATGGGGCTGGCCCGACATCACACCAAGTCCTGATGGCACCAGGCTTTGAGAGCACAGGCACCGAATCACTCGAGTCCTCACCACCCAGCAGTGGTGCTGCTGCCACACCTGGATCAGACGGTGCTTATGAGCCGACGCTTAACGAGAGCCAGCTTGCCAACCTGGCCGAATCTGAACATGAACCATCTTCCCCACAACCTGCTAGGCGCAAGCGAAAAGCCAGCGACGCACAGTCTCCGGAGCCCAAACGAGCGCGTCAGCACTTGTCCGAACAACTCGACCTTCGTGGCCTTGATGATGGCAACGAAAAGTTGTACCGCAAACGCCTTAGTACTTGGTCAAAGAATCGTGCCGCTGCCCGGCGGAAAGCGAACGAGAGGAAAGGGGTTGCAGATAACGATGATGATGACGAAGAATGCTTTCTGCCACATCCTACTAAACCGGATGGCGAATTCGAGAATGGGTTCCGTCTCCCTGGGGACATCTTCCCTGCATTGTTCGATTATCAGAAGACTGGCGTGAAGTGGTTGCTCGAACTGTACAACCAACACGTCGGAGGAATCGTCGGTGATGAGATGGGATTGGGAAAGACAATCCAAGCAGTTTCTCTCATCTCGTCTCTGCACTATTCAAAGCGCCTCCACAAACCAGTCGTCGTTGTTTGCCCGGCAACTTTGATGGACAATTGGGTTAAGGAGTTTCACAAATGGTGGCCTCCCCTACGCGTCTCAATTCTTCATTCCACAGGAAGCGGCATGATGGACAGACGCCGCGAGGAGAGGATTGAGCGAGAGATAGAAGCTGGAACATTCTCACAGAGCAGTCAAGGTCTCACCAAAGCCGGTGAAGCCGCGAAGAGAATCCTCCAGAAGGCCAGAGATGAAGGTCACGTTCTTGTCACAACCTACTCTGGTCTCCAGACGTACTCCGAGTTTCTAATCCCAACGGAATGGGAGTGTGTTATCTTGGATGAAGGTCACAAGATCCGTAACCCGAATACATCCATCACAATTCATTGCAAGGAGCTAAGGACTCCCCATCGCTACATCCTATCCGGAACGCCAATTCAGAACAACCTGACCGAACTGTGGTCACTATTTGATTTCGTATTTCCAATGCGTCTGGGCACATTGGTAAATTTCAGAGCCCAGTTCGAATTCCCCATTAAGCGTGGTGGATACGCCAACGCCTCTAATCTGGAATACGAAACGGCTCAAAAGTGTGCAGAGACGCTCAAGGAGGCGATCAGCCCGTATCTTCTACAGCGATTCAAGGCAGATGTTGCAGCTGATCTGCCCAGCAAGAAAGAGCAAGTTTTGTTCTGCAAGTTGACACGGAGACAGAGAGAGACCTACGAGAACTTTCTTAGTTCCAGCGAAATGTCCTCAATTGCAAGTGGGAAGCTTAATGCCTTGTTCGGCGTGGATTACTTGCGAAAAGTGTGTAATCACCCGGATCTGGTTGATCATAAGGCATTATCGTCGAATCCAGACTACGACTATGGAAACCCCAAATATTCGGGGAAGATGCAGGTTGTCAAGGAGCTTTTGAAGCTCTGGGTTCGTGGGGGTCATAAGACTCTTTTGTTCGCCCAACACCGCATCATGTTAGACGTTCTGGAGAAGCTCCTCAACAAGATGCCGGGCATCAATTTCCTCCGCATGGACGGAGAGACTGCTATCAAGAAGCGGCAGCCTTTAATTGATAGGTTCAACGAGAACCCAGATGTTCACGTGTTCCTACTCACAACGAAAGTGGGTGGTCTCGGAACCAACCTGACTGGGGCGAGTAGAGTCATCATCTATGACCCGGATTGGAATCCTTCCACAGACATGCAAGCCCGGGAGCGGTCGTGGAGACTCGGCCAAAAGAAGGAGGTTGAAATATATCGCCTCATGTCTGTTGGAACCATCGAAGAGAAGATCTACCATCGTCAGATCTTCAAACAGATTCTGACGAATAAAGTCCTGAAGGATCCAAAACAGCGACAGACCTTTCACGCCAACGATTTGCACGATCTGTTCACTCTAGGCTCCGATCGTAACGACGATGAGACGGAAACGAGCAATTTGTTCCGAGGAGCAGAGATAAAGATCAAGAACAGAGATGCTGCCGAGAGCAGTGACCCGTCAACGCCACCAAAGGATTCAACAACAATCGAGGACCTAGCCAAAGTCGTCGGTATTGATTATGCCGAGAACTTTAATGAGGGAGAAAGTTCATCTGCAGCTCATTCAGGGTCAGAGGCAGCCGGGAATCGGTTGATGTCATCAATCTTTGCTAAATCAGGCATTCGATCTGTCGTTGAACATGATGCTGTCCTCAACTCTGCTGGCGGCGGCCGCAAACGCAAGATTCAAGCCGATCCAGATTTTGTCCAACGTGAGGCTAGACGGCACGCAGCAGCGGCCGCTCTACAACTTCGAAAAGCAGAAGAAGAAGCCCGACTTGTTCCTGCCGGTGTGCCAACCTGGACCGGAGAATATGGGGCCACAGGACGCCCCGAGAATCATACTCACCGTCCTGTTGCGACATCTCGTGGACGTGGTGGCGGCCCTTCCTCCTCTGGGGTTCTTTCCAATCTTGCTGCGCGTCAAGGTCGCCCGGGGTTGAGCATAGATTTCGAACCATCCACCCCACCGCCTCATACATCTACTCCCCCGTCCGGTTATCGCACTCGAGCTCTCTTCGAGAAGATCCGAGATTTCATGGTGCTTCACGGCCCTACTGTTCCTTGGCAAATGCTGGTAGATCACTTCGATCATTACTGTCGGGAGAAGAAGCACTCACAGGAACTCTTCATTGAGATGCTGTATATCCTCGCCACCCTTGAAAAACGGCCAAACAACCGTTCTCGCTGGACCCTCAAAGACGAATGGAAAGCAGAAACAACCTGGAACCGCGCCCAAGCCGCCGTCCGAGCCCGTGGAACCGTCGGTCGTGCCCAAGGTGGAGCTCGTGTTGCCACCGTAGCCCGCAGCGGCCGTGGCGCCGGTAGGGGTTAAGCAAGGAGACCCGACGAGGATATTCTAAACGACACGATACTTCTTACTTTTGCATGCATGATTCACGATGCATGATATGCGATGGCCTGGTACACAATCGACTTTCTTTTTCTAATGGCGTATAATGGATAATGGAACGGAACGGAAGATACCAGGCCCTCGCGCCACACATTTCTCATGATCAAACTCAACGATCCCAATGAACGAACGATACCAATCAGTAAATCAGTCAATCAGTCAGACCGTCAACCGATCAATCAACCACCAGTCGATCGATCATTCACTTCGACAGTCAGACAGATATTTTGACTAACAGACTGATTCCCAACAAAAAGATAGAATAATAATTAAAACCCCTCAAAAACAAGCTAAAATATAAAATCAATTTAAAAAAAAGTATAAAAAAAAATCCTCTTTGGTGACATTTGGTTGTGATGTTCTTCTCGTGATGTTTCGATTGTTTGAATGACATGGCATGGTATGATATGACATGTACTAACTGAACTACGTGTGATGTTTTGACACTAAGTCTGATTGCTTGATTGCTTGACAACAAGACTTTGCCACGGAATTTTTGTTTTTTGGGTAAGTGTGGTGTCTCAAACGTATCTCATCTAGTATTGGGCTCCCAGAATCTTGATATGTGATATGCCACTTGCCTTACCAGTCTCTACATACCCCATGATATGATTAAAAACTTAGTATCCCAGTCTGGGTTAATCTAACTGCATTCGATGAATTTGTCTAGTGGATACGGCAATTGGTCTAAACTAGCATGGGGTGGTGCATTCCGATGGGGAGGAGAGGGGAAGGGAGACAAGGCAAATATATCTACATTCCTCAGGTCCCAGGAAATCCGGGAGTGTAAACAAAAACGTGGATGGGTCGTCGATGCGCGTCAAGTCTGGTAAAAGATGTTATGTATTATCGGTGGCGCTGATGTTGTGGAGAGCAAGATGTCGCAATGGGGGTAGGTGTAATGGATAGATAGAATGATCTTATTCGACCCAAATATTAACAATAGACTATCTGCCAAGTTCTCGTTACATGTCGTATGCCTTCCCCTATATCCTACCCGCCAGTAGTAATAATATTGTTGATGATAATAGTGTCTCCAAATACCAGCCTAACATTACTCGAGTGATTGCAGTTGCCTTCATCGCTCAACGCTTGCTTCTCCATGCTGCCCTTCCCATCTTTTGTTGTAAAAGCAAAACCAAATGACTATTACGCATGTGCCTAATATGATCACACGCTCGCAACACCCAACTAAATCCAATATAATATGTGAGATTGGACTCCGTAACTCCCCGGTGATTGAATGCCAGAGAAAATGATCGAGTAGATGTGTCTCCATCGCTGTCGTGGGAGTGCGCTAGATTTTCCCGATTGGTCCAGCGCCGCCGCCGTATTTTAAATCGTGTAAAGGAGTGAAATGTACAGTTCGAATGTATCTGGTAAGGAACGCCTGGTTTTGATGCTTGGTGCCCATAATAATGGTTTCGAAAAAGAAAAATCGTGGTCAACAGCCGTTTGCGGGATTCTGAATTTATAGCACTCCGAAACTGTGAGCGAAGTACAGAAGTGAAACCACGGTGGTGCCACTAGTGACAATGAGGGCTTTGAGGGTGAGTTGCTCGAAGGGAGAGAGTCCCGAGTTGCAAGTTGCACATTGGTAGTCTATCCCACGTGTTAGTTTAAAGCTTTGGGGGGGGGGGGGGGGTTTCAGGGATGTGAATTTACCTTTGAGAGGTACGTATGGCTGGGGTTCGTATAGGCTGAATTGATGTTGGGTGTAAGGAGCAAGATAACCAGCCTTCGCAGTGGCACTAACGCTCGAGTTGGAATCGTAGATGATGAGGTTGTACTTTTCGGTAAGTAGCCGGGGTGTTCCGGTCTTCTGGTAGGCCCCGGTATCCCATAGAACCTTTCCTGTTTCCTCAGTGGTCTGGTTGACAGCGAGGGTATAAGTCGCTTGGTTCGCGGTACATGTTGCTAGAATGTCAACGGCGGTTGGAGTGACGGAAAGCGAAGTGTAGTTCCAAGCAAAAGTGACCCAATCACCAATCTTGTAGAATTGAGGTCCGTCGAAAACACCTGGTGTCACCATTGCGACACCGCCAGCCCCTAGACGTTCATCAAACTCGGTTGTCTTTGGCTTCTTTGATTTGGTATTTGTAGGCTTCTCGGAGCCAGTAGCCTTTGCTGAGCCAGTAACAGACGATCTGCCCGTCTCCTTTGAATCTTCGGTACTTCGTGGTTCGTCTTCATCCTTTGAGGTGGATCTTGGGGCTTCAGTTTCTGTTGCAGTGGCTTCGGAACGTTGTGAGGACTCGTTATTGTCTAGGGAACCTCGTGTTAGAGGTATGTTCATAGTCACAATCATACAGTTTCGGGCTCACCATCTTGTCGTCCGTACAAAAAGTTCTTCACATCACCCAATGCACCCCTTTTATCAAAGGCCTCAGGCCAAGCAGCCGAGGCCGACGAAACGGCGAAGGCGACGGCGAGTAGCTGTGATGGCCTCATTGTAGGGTCTTTTGTGTACTAGCAACCGCGATATGAACAGAGTCCAGGAAAAAGATGGAAGAAGGTCCGGGTAGGGGGGCACGAGGAGCGAGTGATGATGTCGTCGAGTTGTGCAAGGTGGTATGCGTAATGTTTTCGTGGCTCTAAGGGGCAAGGTCAACAAGGCGGAACGCGACTCAAAAACACAGCAACGGGAACTCCTCCGTCTTCAAACGAGCGACTGATGAAGGAGAACAACGACGGGGATGGTAGGAAGGTAGCGAGAGGAAATTTCGTAGGGTTGAGGAGGCGGAGCGGGAGAGGGAGGGAGTGTTTAGGGAGGGAGAGAACAGGTTGAGGTGTGGTGAGGAGTGGGCGGCAGAAAACAGCGACGGACAGGGGCTGGCCGAGTTTTGGGCTTAGTGAGTTGCCGGGAGGACCATCAGCGACGCCACCACAGCGACTGTTTTTAGCAACCACTCAGTCTCCCACACTCCTCCGAGTCCCACTCCACCCTGTCAGTTTGCCAGTTTGCCGTACTGTGCACCACTCCTTTGCTCAGGTCACCGGGCCTCGTTGCGTTTCTGGACCGCGCCGCTCGTCCCACATCGTCATCAATCCATGCCCCTGTCCTCTCCAAGTCTACGTCTACCTCCGTATGGTCACGGGCTCTCACCCTTTTTCCACCACAAACCACCCTCTATTTCACACAACTCTAACTGCTGTATTGTACTGTACATATATACTTCGTATAACACTTGAACCAGCCTCTCAAATAGTCGTCGTAAAATACGCGTCGCTAGGCACTCATTCTCGCCTCCATGCCACTCAGAACCAATCACTCACCATGCAGTCCGACATAGCCTCTTTTTCAGCCTCTTGCCTCAGCCAACCGTCACGATGCGCTGTCACCTTATCAAGGCCCTCTCGTCCCTCCTCTCTTCTCGTTCAATCTGTGTCACTTGTCGATTTTCTGATCAGCTTATTTTCCCCCTCCACCCGCATCGGGCCACAGTCTGGAGTCAGGTCCGTCCGTTTCAGGCCCATTCTCGTCCCTATTAGTCCCAATCAGGCAATTCTCAGCAGAATCTCACGGAGTCCTTGAAACATCTTGATCCTGTTGGTCAATGGCCGCCGATTTGTCCCAAAGCCACGGAACCGTTGGCTGGGTTCCAGAGCCTTACCTACGTGGCACAGCGTCGCTCATATTTTCCTGTCTCTCTACCATTATCATTTGCACGTGGAGTGCCCTGCATCTCAACGTCCCCGACCATGACGCTTCCACCTCCAAATTGTTCTGGCGAAAAGTCACGTGGCTCGCGGTCGCATTGATTGGCCCAGAGGTTCTTTGCATGACCGCATTTGCTGAATTCATGGAGGCTCATCAGTACAGCAAAGACTTGAAAGACATAACTCTTGTAAGGACAGGGATCCATGATTACTCACCCACTAATACATCTTCGAGTTTCTAACTTGCATTCTAGCTTCACGGCAAGTGGGACCTGTCGCTCAGTTTCTATCTTGGCATGGGAGGCATAGTCATCCAATGGGAGAATGGTGAAACTCTTCGACTTCCACCGGAAAAAGCCCGCGAGTTGATTGATAAGGGGTGGATAAATGTCGAGCAAATTTCATCAAAAGCCGTGCAAGACCATAGCAAGGCCAATGGTTTCAGCAAAACAATTACCGCGATCCAAATCGGCTGGTTCCTTGCGCAACTCCTCGGAAGGGCAGCAAAACGGCTCCCCCTGACCACCCTCGAGATCTTCGCCCTTGCCTACGTCGCTTGCGCGGTAATAGCATACGGCTTCTGGTGGCAAAAGCCATGCGACATCGAAATGCCCACCATACTCAAGCCGAGCGAGAAATTCACTCTTGCCGAAAGAGAGCGGTTGGCGGAATCTTATCCAAAATGCGCAGACGCCCCTTATGGCCTGTCTGAGGGTCCCCACGATACCACCTCCATTTTCGTCTTCATATTCTGCTGCAGTCTTTTCGGGGGCTGCCATTTAATAGGCTGGAACTCTGAGTTTCCCACGAGGGTTGAGCAGATCCTTTGGAGAGTTGGCAGTATTGCTTGCGCTGTCCTTCCAATAGGATATGTGCCACTCGCCTTCTTCGATCCTAAAGATCGGCTGAAGTATTTCACCAATACCTGGGTCATCATATACGTCATCGTAAGGGTATTATTGCTTTTTGAATGTTTCTTCGCTCTTCGTTCCGTCTCTTCTCAAGTCTATGATGTCGTTCCTTGGTCGCAGTACTTTCCTCACATCTGACAACTTTCAATCCTTTTCCTTTTCTCTATGCATTGGCTATCATTTCTTCCTCCCAGCGTCGATTTCTACGCCTCATTTCTTCATCTCGCTTCGTATCATTTCTTATTGTCTCCTCGGCATTATCAAGGTATACCCATTCATAGTCCTAGACCATTTTTAGATACAAATCCCTCCGCTACATTCGCATACACTTCCCTTCCATTTCCTTTGCATCATAGTCATCCACATATTCTCGATAGAGCATATACCCATCCCTTTACCATGTACATCACCCTCCAAATATCATCTTTACGTCACATTTCCCTTGATCTCTCGCATCACATTATCTCGTACCTCGTTTTTTAACTAAATCACGCGCTATACCCACATTTTAGCGATGCTATCATGTGCCGCATATCGAAGTCTAATCCCGATCTCGTCACAAGACGAGTTAGAAAGGGGAAGGTGGTATGGATATCAGTCACGCCGATTATTTGAAACCGGCTTTTACTACTGATTGAACTTGTAACTTGTGAACCTTGAATTAGGCACTGTACTATACACATGAAAGATACATTTGCATAACGTCATCACTATCACGGAGCAATTCGAGATATCCGTACACAATGACCAACTCCGCATAGATCGTAGACGAAATCAAAAGAATCAGTAAACACACTCTCCAACATTGACATGTGCAAAATGACCGAAAACCCCTTGTATGCTTTGACAAAGTTATATTTCCTAATCTGTATCTCTATACCATAAGAAAAAGGCATGTAACATGAAAATATAGGCCTCCCGCTGCGAGACCAAAAGAGGGGTTACCTCTTCTTGAGGGCTTTGGCGCTTCCCACCAAAACGTTACATGCATGGACCCAACACACAATTTCCCCTCAATATTGCAAAGGAAATGACGACCAGGAGGCGGTAGTATGGGTATCACCAGTCCTAGATGCGGATGAAGAGAACCGAACCGTAAGCTTGCCTGAAGGAAAAGCGTCCCAAATTATCGACATGGAAAGGTAAATGACAACCCACCCAGGCCCGATCCTATTGTCTCATCGTAGAAACAAGAGCCAGAGGGGTACAGACTAGATAACCGAACCTGGAAATTAGGTTTCTTAGACTTTGTAAGTGAATTGGCCGATAGTGTTCGTGTAAACGCTCAAATTATCGGACCATTTCGCCTTGGTTTGTTTGTCGATTGTCACCATTTCTAGCGCGCCCACCTCGCTAAGGGTGTAGATGATGACATCGCTAGTAGTACCCTCGATGCTGAATATCTGGTTTTGACAATCTCGGAGACCATTGGGAGCGTCTGGGGAGCTGCAAGAAACGTCGTAGTTTTTGAAGAACGAGTACAAGCCTGCACCATAGATGTGTACGGACTGAGAGTTGAGGATGCGCAGACCGAAAGCATCGCAGATACCTGGTGGGCATAGAGTAGCATAATCTGGGTCATTCAAAGCGCTCGAGATTGGGTAGGGTTGGGTCTTTGCATCTGGGTTTGGTTGCCAGTATGGTGTCTCGGTCTGGATGAATCCCGCAAAGATATTCTTCGCATTGGCGAATTGATACTGGTAGAGGGCATGATGTTCGACGCCACTAGCCCAAAGCCAAACATCGGATCCCTCGACAAGCATACCACGTCCGGTAAATACCGATACTCGAGTGCTCTTGGGGTCGTCAAGGTCATGGTCGGCAGTCTGTACAATATGTAAGCAATCAAATACGAGGGAGAAGAACAAGAAGAGGAGGAGGATTTACCCAAAACCAGTTGTTCTCAAAGTAGACACCAGAAGCCGAGGAAGTGATATGAACGTTTGTGTGTGCAGCCATGCATTCGGCCTTGGTCGTGAAGGTAGGGCATTGTGCTACTTGCAGATTCGTACCCTTTGCACCTCCAATACGAGTATGGACGTCCCACAGACCTGACCCGCGGGTTGATTTCAGATTGTACTCGATGATCTTTGCACCAGGCGTTGCACCTTGAGTTGCGACAATCATGTCCGACCACTCAATGTTACCGCTCTCACCCGGCTTTCCGATTTGGATGACAGGTACAGGATTGGTGTTACTTCCCCAGGTTGCGCCGGAAGCCATGATTACGGAGTAAGTTTCACCCACCATCCGTGCGCCAGGAGGGATATACAAAGTCTTGGTGATCTTGTACACCCCGTGATCGAAAAAGAGAACCTTGTTGCTCGAGACTGCGGAATTTATGGCGTTTTGCAATGCAGTGGTGTCATCGGTAGAGCCGTCACCAGTAGCACCAGAGCTGCGAGCACTGATGAACCTGTCGACTGCGAGATCTTCATACTGAGGCTTAGACTTGGCCCAATACTTGCTACCGTTCAGGAGACCTGCAGGTCTCTTGGCTGGGGTAATGGCACCTTGGAATTTGGCGGGTCCATCTGGCGTGTACTTGTTACCTTGGCCCCAAGCGGTAATAGTGGTAGTTCCTCCTGCCAATACGGTGTTATTATTTCCCTTGACCGCGATTGGAACATTGTTGAGAGCAATGTTCTCCAAAATTAATTGTCCTGCACCAATAGGTCTTGCATCCCTAGTCCACGCCATATCGACGAATGTCTGACAGTTGGTAATGTCGCTATCAAGTATCATGACCGATCCAACAAGCTGATTGGCCGTAAGGCCATTGATCATCGAAAATGCAGTGGTGCAATCAGATATCGTGAGGCCTTGATACAACCAGCCCCAGTTCCATATTTGAGAAATACCAATAACAGCCTTCGAGATCTTTATCCCTCTCATGGTAAATTGCTGGTTACCGATGTTCATACCGTACAGGCCACCAGTGATGTCGAGATCCACCAAATGACCTCCAGATCCTGAATCGGGTTAGCATTCCGTTCGATAGATTCGGCATAATGCGCATAATATTGCATATACGGCTCCAGATGGAAAATCATTGGCGAGCGTGCCCAAGGCTGGGTCGCGAAGAGCCTCCAATATATACGAAACCTAGCCGCGCAAACGGGGGCATGGTGCGGAAATGAAACGTACTCACCATTTTCGATAAATAAACCAGTTTGCTGTGAATTCGCGGCCTGCGCCATGCGAATCTTGACATTCTGGATACTAGTCGCCTGGGATGCTGGCCAGTGGATACCTTGCGCCGCTTTCTCCGGAGGAATGGGTGTTAGGTCAATGACGAAATTCCGAATCTGGCGCATGAATAGATTGGTCGATGTCCAGCCAGGCTGGCCGTTGTCGTTATTGTAGGGACTTGCGTCAATGAGTGCAAGAGCTGAAAGACTCGGAGCCGCCTTGAGAACGGGGAGGTTATTTGGGTTTCCGATAAGTTGTGTCATGTAGTAAATGTTGATCGCTTTACCGATGAGATAGGTTCCAGAGGGGAAGTACACGACAGCTGGAGTGTCCGTGGAAGACTCGCAGACCCAGGGACCGCAGCGCTGTTGATCCGCAATCGCACGGTTGATGGCATCGGAATCATCAGTAACACCGTCAGCTATGCCATTGTTAGTTGGAATGTCTCTTGCATCGAGGTAGCGGAGTACAAGTCTTCACCTTTGGCACCGTAGTCCATGACATTGCGCCAGACCTTATATCCTGCAGGGTCCTTGTTGAATGCGGCACGTCCTTGTTTCTTGATATCCTTCAGCCAGTATGAGGCATCGGCAGCAGCCTCAGCCATCGAGGTCGGGTTACTCGCAGCCACAGTTGATAAAGTGGTGCCAACCGCAGCAGCTGAAGCTGTAGGTAGACCTGTAGTCGAAACTCCCAACGACTCCAATGCCTCATCAATGATCTTACTCATGAGAGGCATATCCACGAGGGCATGTGTACCCGCTGCCAGAAGGCACGGTAATAGAGTGAGGAACCGCATGCTGAAGATGTGATCCTCTGGCAAATTATGATTACGAAGAAATGAGACAAAAAGAAGAGGAGGAGGGGAGAGAAATCTTCGGAGATGCACCTCTTATTAGGACGAGGATGGAATAGGTGGCGCGGAGAAGCGAGGAATGGGAGGTTTTATAGTGAATGACTTGCGGCCTTTGAAGTGTTCTTGTTGGCAAGGAAGGAGCACCTCGATCCCCCCCTGCCCTCTTGGACTAGCGGTCATTTAGGTGAAGATGCCGTTTGAGGCAGCTCTGATGACTTGCCAGGCTCCTCCAGTACCATCTGGCTGGGCGGTCATATGGCCTGCAAGCCGCCGTGCTTGGTGTCACGGTGTCAGTAATTGTTTTAAAACACTGCATGGTTAATGCCTTGAGTGAAAGTTAATATACGCTCCGGGGAAGGCTATCGACCAGGTAAAGCGCCTACAACAGGCCCAGGGGATTTAGAATCATGGGAAATGAGAATAGTGCATCAAGGAGAGTGAGAGGACAAGAAAGACTTCAGGAGATTTGTGAAGGCTAGCCCGATTCAGCCAAAAGTCACCGGGTTTGGACGACACTTTATCCCCAGTCCACTTGTGCCCAACCATAGAGCATCACTAAACAAGAAACATGTGAAGAGTACTATCTTCAAGACGCGTCGCGGGATCCCAGGGAATAATGCCGTCGCCACAGCCGCCCAACCCCGGTCGTTCGCTAACTTGTGTTCACTCCCCTGCCTCGTGGCTCTAGTCTTTTGCGGGGTACACAGATACTTGAACAGATCCCGGGCTCTTTTACGTCGCACCGCATCGTCCCTACTCTGCCCTATGACCTACCTATTCTAGGTGTCCTTTGCACGCGCGCAAAATGCCTTGGGAGCGAAGCCACTTCCCGGCCAACGAGGAGGCTTTCGGTGACTGCTAAGACTGGGGCCGGTCTTGTGAGGAGTGTCGCGGGACGTACAGATGAGGCGCCACAGCAATATACCGGTCGTGGGACTTCCTTGATATGATCTTATAGGGTGACAGCGGCGGTGAAGACAGAATGCTAGTGGGAGAGGGATGGCTTCCCTTGGTCGCAGCCAGCAAACGCACAAAGTAGCTTCGAGGATCCATCAGGTGATGGAGCTTGTACCAGCCTCGGCGGAGTCCCATGTTCCCCTTGGAGTACCTCTCGAAGTAACATCGTTTGCCGGGTTGGATATGATGGGAAGTTGGATCCAGGTTTTCAGTTGTCCGACCCCCTGGATAGGGGAATCTTGCATATGTTCGTTGCGAATGGAAATAGATGGAGCATAGCGCCGACGATGTTGTACATAATGAAGGAGTTGTCGATTTAGATTAAATGCACGGCGAACGAAATTAGACAGACGTCTTGTCAGCCAGTTAAATGTCGCGGAAATCGACCTTCTCTTTTGGTCATGCGTCCAATCATGTAGGTGCGCGTCTTGGCCGACGGTGTCCTCCTCGGAACGAATTGGAATAGGGCTTTCCAGTGATCTTGCAATCGTTGGTCGGAATTTGATTGGGTGCTCGTACATAGAAGACGCGCAGAGTTAACGTAGCATTCACCTAGAGCCCTTACCTACGCATCGTGATAGATTGAAATGCTTCTAATCTAGTCTAACCAACATAAGTCTTGACACAAAAGAAGCACAACCGCTACTTTAGCGCTTGTACTTCATAATCTAGAGATTCTGGAGGTCTACACCGGACCTACTTCCTCGGAGCATGACCTAGGCAATACATATACGCTTCCAGTAATCCTTAGGATATCTGCCACGTTAGTAGACTGTCAGAAAAACAAGTGACGCTGCTGCGGAGATGAGATCCAAAAAAAGACAAGTGATGTAGGGAATGCAGGAACAGGTCATTCCTAGTTTCTGCAGGTTTCCCCTGAGCGGTAAGAAAGAGCCAGGTAACTTACATACCTATACAATGAAAAATCCTTGGCACGGCAATGCAATGCAACAAGACAACTCATAGTTTCGTCTTCAATTCAATAAACATGCCCTCACCCGTAGTAAACACCGTCCCATTACCATCCTCCACAGTCCCACTAACATATGTCTTATTCCTATCCTGCCGCTCAAACCTAGCCGTACAAAGTACAACACCAGGAGTAGGAACCGGCTTTTTATAATTGGTATTTAAATCTATGTCCAGTCAGCACCGAGTATTGATTCCAAGTTCACGTAGGAGGGTAGTATTCGGAGTTTACATACAAGCAGTGAAACAATTCATTCCGGAATGCGGACCCCCATATTCACTTTGCCTCATCCTTTCCACCTTCCTCTCTAGATTCAGCGTGATTAACACGCCGAATATTTCGTCTAGCATCGTTGCGACAAAGCCCCCGTGACAGATACTTGGGTGCCCATTCAAGCCATCCCCGAGATCCATCAGCGTCATCACCTCTCTAAACTCGGGATCTTCGGGCTCTGACTCTGACGGCCGCAGTGTCAAGCAGCGTCGTATCGTCCTATCGGTCCCAAGCGTTTCCGCAAAGAAGGAGTCCTCAGAAGTCGGCTTGGGGACTCGGGATGCCGTCCGGGTAGGAGTCCAGCGCGGATCATCAATCAACTTTTTGCACCAGGGGGTTTTACTGAAATGTGAGATCGCTTCGGCCATTGCGTGGATGCTGGTAGGTGATGGAGATGTTCCATTGGTGTGGTCATCTTGTGCCATATCCTTGCACGAATATGTATAATCCAAGGCCGTCGACTTGCCGAGGTGTTTTGCTGTGGAACGGTTCCTGATGCCGAGTCAGCCACTGATGGTGCGAATCTATGCCACAAGGGGCTGAGGCTTCGCGCCTTTGGTTCAGGCACCGGACGGCGGGTGTGGCGCAACAATTCTGGCTGTTATCGATAGAAAACTTTTGGGCCCCACCGAGGGGTAGCAGACAGAGTTGTTTATTGCTACGACATTTGAGCTCTTTGTTGTTGCGCATCATCCCAACCTTTTGTGATATCCACATAGAAATTCCATTACTACTTAATATTCTTCTTCAACTTGCGGTAAACTATCTCGTTTAACTCAACATGTCCGACATCAATCTCCAAGAAATCCATGATTTCCTAATCGAAATCGCGCGCAAAGCTGGTGACATGATCACTTCAGCTCGCCCTACCACAGAGGCAGCTGGTTCGAAGAAGAATTGTAAGCTTGATATCTTCTTTTTTGGATTTTTCTTTGATTCCTCTAGATTCCCACAGCATTGATCTAAGAGTCATGGACTACGGCGCATCCTCACTAACACCATGATGTAGCTGTCGACCTCGTCACAGAGACAGACCAAGCAGTCGAGAAGTTCGTCTCAACTTCTCTCCGGGAGAAGTATCCTTCCTTTGCATTCATGGGAGAGGTAAGTCCAATCTCCTGGCACGTTCAACACAAGTAGTTGCACAGTCTCACATCTTTTCTACMCCCACCACAAGCATCCATTCCCTCCCAACCCCAATCCTACCACCTCTACCTCCACCTCAACCCAACGACCCCCTAACCCAAATCCCAGGAAACCTACAAACCAGGCGACACCCTAACCCCCGCACCGACATTCATAGTCGACCCCATAGACGGCACAACAAACTTCGTCCACCACCACCCCTACGTCTCAATCTCCCTGGGGCTCTCCATAAACCTAACCCCAACCGTAGGAATAGTCTACAACCCGTTCACGCAAACCCTATACAGCGCCATAAAAGGCCTTGGCGCATACCGCAACGGGACAGAAAAGCTGCCCCTGACAACCCCGACGAAAATAGAGGGATTGAGCTCTTGTCAAGTAGCTGTAGAATGGGGCAGTGATCGCTCCGGCAACGATTTCTCCGTGAAATCTCGGACTTTTACGAAGCTTGCTGCGGCCAAGGAATCTGGTGGGGGGATGGTGCATTCGCTTCGTTCCTATGGGTCGGCGGCCCTCAATCTGTGCAATGTCGCTGAAGGGGGACTCGATATTTATTGGGAGGCTGGATGTTGGGCTTGGGATGTTTGTGCTGGGTGGGTTATTTTGGAGGAGGCTGGGGGTTTGATTGTGGATGCGAATCCTGGGGATTGGAAGCCGAGGATTGATGGGAGGAGGTATTTGGCGGTTAGAGGGGGGGAGGGACAGAAGGAGGTTGTGGAGGAGTTTTGGGGACTTGTGGTGGGGAGGTTTGAGGTTGGGGTTTAGGTTTGGGATCGGATTGAGGGTTGGGATTTCTAGATGGGAATGTGGTGGATGGTTAGATGGTGCTTTTAATAGATTGCTTTTACGCAGCGAGGAAACTTTGGGAAGGATTTTAGCACGGAATTCAAGGTTCACATCATGACAGGGCAACGAAGTGTTCTACGTAGGCTCGCTTCATCTTTTCTGATATCAACAGGCCGGTACAACACGACTAGACAATATCGATTACAATCGTCCGCAAACCCGCTATGATGCGCATACAGCGACTTAAAACGACACTTAATTACGACGGGCTATTTTATAGGGCAGCACTAAATAACTACTCCTCTAGCACGGGCCCACATTGCCCTACTTTTGTTTCTTTGTGGTAAAATCAACCCTCCAACTCCAAAGTTTCTCTTTCCAGAATGCGTGTCAATGCCAAAGATGCTAAACCATCATATCTCCCCATGACTCATGTTCATCGTGCGTCTAGCCGATACCAGATAGGCGATGTGGGTTAATTCGCCTGAAGCGCGGATTGGCGGTCATGCTCATCGATGTCACTGTCTAGATGTAAGTATAGGCAACTTTTGAATTAACAAGGATGGAGGCGTACGTAGCTTCCCAGGGATAGCAGATCCAAACATCCCCGACAGTCTGAGCTGCGATGTATTTTGCATCCATGATCGACGGGGGGAGCTCTCCCTTCTTCGTCTTGTCCTTGTTATGCAGCACAAAGATAGAGAAGGTTGTCTTCTCATCCGTGCGACCAAGCTTCTCCTGCGCAGCCTGGACATCCTTCTCCAACTCCCGCACGGCATACTCCAGGGTTGTCCGTGTGTCATCGACCTCATCTACGATAAGCACGTTCTTCCCGATCAAGTTCGCCATCTCCAGACTAGAGAGATCAAGCCATTGCGTGCGGGTGACCTTTGTTCCGGGCTTCTCGACCGGGTCGGTGCCGAGGGACTCGTAGAGGCTCAAGCCAATGGCTTGGATGGGGATATTCGGGGCTCCAGGCTTCTTGAGGAACGAACTACATGGTCACTGTATCAGCACCTTGCTTCTCGAACGTGATCAAAGGTCGTTCTCTTGCAGAGTGGGGAATCGCATACCGCAGGATGCGCGCCGGCACGTATCCTCCGCCGCCAATGGCGATCATGAGATTCGGGTGGAAGTCATTGAGAATGCGTTCCGCCGAGCTCTGGCAGAGCTTGTGAACCTGAAGGTCGAAGTGTTAGTTAGTCTGCAGGGGCACGTTGGTTAATTTGAAAGGATAAAAGCTCGATGCGAGGATCTAGGTAGCTGGGGGCGCCGCAGCGATGCAGAAAGAAGGCCTAATAGCAGCTTCTATTATGCGCCCATCGCCAGCATAGTCATGCTAATGCAACTATTTGTGTCGTCGCACGAGGAACTGAGCAGAAGAGACATGGCGGTACCAAAAGCAGCCGGGTTTTGGCGCAAGGCAGGGGAAAGTCGGTGGCTGTTTCAGAGCGCAGCGAGGTAGACAAGCCGTCGCACATACCTGGTTATAGGTGACGTAAATCTTCTCAACCATGTCGACAGTATGCTTGTGCCTCGTTTCTTTGCAGATTCTTGGAGTAGGTTGGGTTTTGGAAGCTCTCTCTTGGAAAAATTTCCTTGAACAATGTGGAGAGTCAACGAAGAAAAAAGACCGGCGCCCGCCGAATAGCACGAGTATATGTCACCTCCAGGCCGCAAACCCCGCGCTAGCACAAACGCAGTTAGAAACGCCTGCTGCCGTTGCATTCACGACGACAAAATTTCTTACAGCCAGATCTGCGATGTACGGAGCATGTACACCTGCATGCAATACTCATCGGCGAGCCCGGGGCATACCCATGTCACAGTAGGAAAGACGAATCACAGCGTAATGGAAGCTAATCATATTTTGCGAAGAGTACTACTTTTTTCCACTCACATTCAATTCCTTTCGACTAGCCTTACTAATTGGACAGGGACCTAATGGGCATAGAAGATCCATGGATGGATAAGCCTGGGTGAACATTGCGGTCATGTGACTTGTAAAGCTTGACCCTTCGAAGTTGAATATTTCATTCTTGAAGCAGTTCTGTGAATATGATATCATACACAGCCTTCCTGCCAACTATTAGGTACTCGGTTGACAAAACATTTAAGGCTACGCAAAACCCAGCAGAAACTTGCGCAGACGTACTTGTATGGAGATAATGGGTGTGATTATAGGATAGAAATTTACTATGGCTACTTGATGCCGTTATGGCCCCTTCGCCGCCCCTGAGGGTACCAGTAATAATTTTAATTGACCAAGCTAATTGCTCGAGGCATCCTCTGTGATGTCCTCATTACGCTTAAACGTAGGATTGGACATCTCCTCAAGTCCCTGGATGTCCTTATCGAACGAATAGATCCTTAACCCCGCATTTATGCCCGGATTGTCACCCACGGCGGTGAAGACGACAAGCATCCTGTCGTTGACGGCTAACTTAATATGTTCGGGATAATTACGTATGACTCTGTTCCACCAATCCACCATAGAAGATGAAGATCCCGAGTTCCATAATCTCAATCGAGAACTGTCTTCCCCCGAGATCATGAAAAGCAATCCCCGCCAAGAGTTGGCAATCAGAGTTTCCATACTTTTCTCTTTCAAATAGCTGTCTACGTCGGGGACGCGCAATTCCTCAGTCGCTCCGAGATACTCGATGGTCGTCCGTGGGCGCCAGAAACCATCTCCTTGAGTAGCGACGGTGAGAACTGCGCCTCGTCTTCGATCAATGGCGCGGAAATCGTTAAGCCAGATGATTGGCAGATTCTTGATCTCTGTTGAGTAATGTGCTATTGGGTCGCCCGTCAGGGAAAATGTGGAATAATAGATGACGGTTTTCTTCGTAGGGGGGCCGGGCTCGATATTTCCATCTGGGCGGGAATTCCCTTCTCGGTAGAGGTTGAAAACAATTAACTTCTTTGACTCTGAGTCTAGACCTATTGTCCAATGAGAGCCGTACCTATGATTGATATTAGTTGCTGCACAGAGTTTATCGAGCATTTTCAAAGGTGAACTCGGGAATACGAACGTTGGTTGTCGGACCGTGAAAGGTTGCTGACCCATACTAATTGTGAAGGATTGACCAGAGCTGTTGTCGTAATTCCAGACATAGATATTCAACCCTTTCCGTGAGAAGTTCCCAAAGGCAACATAGCGACCACGGCACGTGATCTTCTTGCAATATGACATATGGGGAGGCAATCTGAATGACTTTTTGCTCTCAGCCCCTGTCAAAAGATATGCATAGCACATGCTGGAATATGTGGTAAAAGCGAACAGCTCCTCGGACAAGACCATGTGGTAAAATTGCACCCGCCCCTCAGGAATGACTTCCCAGTACTGTTTAGTGACAGCATTGAAGATACACGCAGTGTAGGGTTTCCCGCGATCGATATCTTCTCCCTCAACCCAGCAAATGGTATCCTCGACAAGCTGTGCGCCTTTCATGTCAAGATTTGTTGACAAGGTCCATCCATCCAAGGGTCTCCCGGATTCGAAGCGTAAGACCTGTGCCGCACGCCTCTGGCATTGTGCAAGGTCCAAATCTGATTCGCTGTTTTCTATGCGTCCGTTGAACCAATTTCTTAAAGCGGCCCTGAGTATATGAGGCGAGTTGAGCTTATCTCTCCAATGCTTGGAAACCTAGTTTGGTAACGATCAATCAATATGTGGTGAGAGAACAGCCTTAGTCAGACAAGACACTTACGAGCTGGAGTCGCCAGGGTGTGCTAGGATGCAGATGACTGAAGATCTGAGGTAAGAGTTCGTTTGGAAGTGAGCCAACGATGTCGAGGGTAAACTTTCTCTCATTCAGTATGTTCTTTGCATATCTCCATTCGTACGGTGTGAGATCGTTAGTAATAGCGACTAGAGCTCGATTGCGCAAGTCCGTGGATTGTAGAGCACGGAATGCTTTGACGAAGGTGTCAATGTCAGCACTATCAGTAGTCTCCATATCTATGTGTCGAATCACGCTGAGCAGCGTAGGTGTGGCTCAATTCGGATCGTGCCACTGGCATGTTGTCGTTTAGAGGCGTAAGCGTGGGGTTACAAAGACATTTTGGAACGAAGGGTGAGCGGTAGGGAAAGGATTACAGACAGCGCGCTGGTCTGTGCGAGCCGGTAGTCTCCAGCTGGGAACGCCCGACTATCCTTTACTTGTGAGGTGAGAGCTGAAATGTAGAAGGTTCAAACTCAGCCCTTTCCTCGAGTACGTTGAGGCTTGACGTCATTGTGCTCGCCAATAGGACGTCAAAGGGGTACCTTAGCCATACGTAAAAGAGGGAAGCTATTTTTCTGAACAGAAAATAATTTTTGGGCTAGACAATGCATCGAATATTTATGCAAACCGCCGCTATTTTACTTCGTCGAACTATTGTCATGCAACACGACTATGTAGGGAGAGTTGGCAGAGTCGGTTTGGGCGCAAATCTATCAATGCAACGACCGTAGTGTATCGGCATCTATTCTTGTTATACACGTGTGTTCTCCACAAAAGAAGGTGCATGAATCGTTCAATACACTGAGCCCACATGTATTGGTAGTGTTTGCATCGTGGCTCCTACTCGATACATGTAGCCATCGCGATAATTTCCTTATTAGTAGAAAGAATATTTGCCATCGTCGGGTCTTCTTTCATCAGCAATTCTCTTTCTCATGACATATAAACGTATAAGAATATGGCGATCGTAATATAGCGACTTATTTTCTACGAGCTTCTTTACCATGGGGCAGCGACAGGCAAAATATGGGATATAAGACGCTATGACCACTTCTAAGATTACCCATTGGTCGCGAATCTCGATCCTATTTGCATGGTGCCCCCTTCATCGTTCCGACTTCAGATTTCCTGGCGGGGTGTTTCGACTGCGGAGAATATGTGGAACTGGAATTGTGTCTCGGTGTGCCACACATACAGTGGTTACAACCATTCTTCTCCTCGCATGCGTATACATATATGTAGGGCGTATAGTATGGATCTGCGGTGGGGATACTAGATGGAGCCGGGCGGTTGTGTTAAATAAAAAGCATGTGAAGAGTTGGCACAGAGGGTGAGAGGGCAGGCGAGTCAGTGTTCTAGGCTTTTGGCGAAAAGGCTTGCGCTAGATAGATCGTCGGTCCGACCCCCGGACTCGCCAACAACCTTATGCTCCCGTCGAACAATGCACCCGAGCTCTCCCATTATGAGATGATGTGCGCTGGCTTTGCCCAAAAAGATATGCATACATATTGTAACATACTCCAGAACAGAACAGCCGGAAGAGGCTTGTTGCTGCAACTCCAACTGCAACTACAACTGCCAGCGGCGGGCAGGTAGCCGGGCGTAGAAGAAAGGCAGAGATCGCCAGAGTGCAGGTTGCAGGCGCTCTGTTGCACGGCGTCGAACGCTGCTCGTGGCGTGCATTGTTTGAGACGGCGGGATTGCTTTCCCTCTCGCTCTTGCACACACACTCACACACTCACACACTCACTCTAACACACGGCTTCGGAGGGGACCGGTGCTGTTGCTAATTGTGCTGGCGCTCGAAGAAGGCCCATGGACGTGTGGGCGAAGGAAAAGGAGCCTTCTGGTACAGGTACAGTGCCAGATGATGACCAGATGATGCTCTGCCCTGGCCCTGTCAATGTCTTACTTACCCAGCTTCTGTCCAGTGTCCAGCTGGACCGCTGGCCCTACTGTGTCCAGTGTCCAGTGTCCAGTGTCCACTGTCCACTGTCGTATGCCAATTCGCATCCTTCGAACGTCCCGCTGCCGACAGTGCTGCCCATTCCCTTTTCCCCTTTCTCTTTCGCCTTCCCTCATCCGCCCGCATGTCCTGCGCTGCCATCCATGCCCCGTCTTTGCCCCTTTTTCTTCTGCCACCCGAACCGCCAATAATGGGCGCATTATTATGGGTCGTTGGTTGCGCATACGACAGATGTCTAGAGACACGTAAGGTTATACATGGCCAGGGCTATAATGAGGCTATAGCAGCTGTGTATACGCAGAGTGACAGCCCAAGCGGCCGTTTCAGTATGCGGTGCATGTGGCCATATGGACGGGAACGAGACCGGGGGAACAGGGGAGCCAGAAGGGAAAAGACTAGGGGTGGGAGGGACGGAGGATGGAGGCATGGGAGGATGCACTGATGGGAGCTGGAGGGCTGCGGGAGCAGAGCATTGGCACAAGGGCAATGGATCGAGGTCGAGGTGGGGAGAGAGTTTCCCTTCCTTTCCCTTCCCTTCCCTTCCCTTCGGCAGAGATGCCCCAGACTTCGCAAGGACTCATACCCGAACTGCCAGGCTGAGGGTAGAACGGAAGACCCAGTGATGGGCATGGGGCATGGGGCATGGAGCATGGAGTGAGCATGCAAGACGGCGGCCTACTACGGCAGCAAACCCGCTTCTAGAGAGGCGCCGCCCGCTGTCCGTCAGGCCCAGTCTAATTCAGCAAACCACCCCCAAATTCAGCCCTCCAAATTATACGGCGGAGTCGAAGAAAGTGGTTTGCCCATTTTGCCATTTGCCATTTGCCATTTGCTGCTCTAGCGGGGGGTGGTTTGGTTTGTGGTTGTAGGACCACCGCAAGCCCAGAACTCACGAACCCACCCTCTGCCGCTATTTGCTCTTAGTTATTATTCGACCTTCCGAATCCCTCCTTGCCGTGCTCGGCTGACTCTTCTCGAATAATACTCTTCCTACGGTACCCTCCTCGTGTGCTGTGCTGCGATGCGCTGCATTATTACTTACTTGGAAACCATTACTACCACGGCTGCTGCTGCTGCTGCTGCTGCTTCTGTTACTGCTGCTGCATCTCCATGCAAAGGCCTCTCCATGCTCTGATACTCCTCCTCCTCCTCCCTCCCCCATCCATACTCGCCATCATCTCCCCGTAATAGCCCTCCTATCCTGTCCAGTCCTGTCCCTGTCCCGACCCGATTTGCATTACATACGCTATTGCGCCATAAAACTGAGGGGATCGCTGTCAGTGTTGGACCTGGGGCCCTTAACCTCCCCCCCATCTTGGCCGTGCCTGGGCCACTTGCTACTGCTTTACCTTTGCGACACTCTTCCAAACTCCTCCTTCCGCCAAGCTTCCACGCAGACCCAAGTCCCCAAGTCGCAGCCCGCCGTCCACTTACTTTTCATTCCCTTCTGCTTCTGTCTCGGGTCTCTGCTTCTGCTTTGCTTCTACACCTCTCTTCATACTCTCCTGCTGCACTGCGCTGCTCCTCGCATCAAACGCCGCAGACAATCACCCTCGTCCTCGTTCTCCTCCMCCCCCCGCCGCCACGGCCGCCGCTGCTCCCCCCAAGCGACCCCGATCCCGCTAAGCAGCGCGCGCTGTGACAATCTCGCAGCTTGTCGCTTTCGCTTCGCTTCGCTGCGCTGCGCTGCTTGCTTGCTTGCTTGCTTGCTTGCTTGCTTGCTTGCTCGTCGCTGCTGCTTGGGGTTTACTCGTCCCTCCTGCAAGACAAGGTGACAAGCTCCCTGTCCCGCCCATCAGCTGTCGCCCTCAACCTTTCCAGCGGCATCTTCCCAATCCGACTGCGCCCTCCCACGATCCCATCCCCATCCCCAACCCCATCCCGAACCCTTCTGGAACAATCAACCCCCCAGCGATCCCAGAACCCATCCTCGTCGTCTTCCTCTTTGTCTTTGGGCCGACCCGACGTCAACGCCGTTGCCCAATCCACCAGAAAAACCGCGCTTCCTCCCTCGGCCGCTCCCGCTCGCCAATCCTCCCCAGACATCGAATGAACCCCCGAACCGCCCGCCCACCCTTCGACGCCCTGCGCTCCCTATTATGGTATAACGACCTGCTCCTGGGGCCTTGACTTCTTCCACACTTGGCTTTCTGGAAGTTCACCACGTTTTATAACCCGCAATTTGGCATTGCTCCAAGCTTTGGGCATATATTACCATCAGCCGCCCGAGCCTTTCCCCCATCGCGGCGATCCCTTAGCATCGCTACAAACACCTCCAACACGACATCCACTGCGCCGTCGCAAAGACTGCTATGGCTTCTGCAGCAGAAGTTCGCCCAAATCCCTTTTCGATTGATCCTCACAAGCAGGGTCTGCATAAATCCATCCCAATCCTGCCCTCGTCCACCGCCTCGTCGACGCTTACACCCCCTCGAGATCCGATGGACATTACACCTTCCACCGCTCCTACAATGGGCCCGCCCGTCCTAAGTAGCCCAGGGGGCGATAGAAATGGTGCCAACCAACAATCAAATGGTGAATCGGAAAATGGCAATAATACGGCCAACGGGAGTTCCTCGCAAGGCCAAGCTACTGGAGCAGCCGCTGCTGCACAACCCCCAAAGGTTGTTCAGACCGCATTCATTCACAAACTATACAAGTACGCTTGCCCCTATCCGCGCTCACGGTGCAGGTTCACTGATGCGACAACAGTATGCTGGAAGATCAGAGTATCCAACATCTCATCTCTTGGTCGAGCACAAACGATAGTTTTGTCATGTCCCCTTCAAGCGAGTTTTCCAAAGTACTGTCGTACGTAGATCTAGGAGCTTTGGCCTCTTTTTTAATATATCTAACCGGGCCCGTAGATCATACTTTAAACACACGAATATTTCCTCATTTGTTCGACAATTGAACATGTATGGATTTCACAAAGGCAAGTATACCGTACTATATGGGGTCCTATTGTCCGGACACGTTGCTGACAATGGCTGTAGTGAGCGACGTGTTCCACACCGGCTCTCCTGACTCGCCGCTTTGGGAATTCAAGCATGGCAATGGCAGCTTCAAGAGGGGAGATCTGGTGGGACTGAGGGAAATCAAAAGACGTGCGTCGAGGCACGCGCTCATCCACCGCGACTCCTTCTCCACGCCCAAGGTCCCCGCAGGACCGCCAGCTGGAGCGCCCGTCGAGCCCGTGCCCGATCCGATCGAGTCTCGGTTGCACGTTCTGGAGAATAGCCTCTACGATATGCACGCAAGAATGCAGCGCTCCGAGGACAGCTGCGCCTATCTCAATCAAAAGAATATGATGCTAATGGAAGGCATGATGAGATGTCACCAGGTATGTCGATGTGTCGAGACCGAGTTCATGAGCTAATATACGGGGCAGTGGAATCACGAGCTCACAAATTACATTATGGCCATGGTGCCAGACCCGGAAAATCAGGTCCACAAGGATGGTAAGGACATTTTGCCTATACTTTATTCGAACGACGTGCTTACAATACAAACAAGCTTGTTTGATGCAACGGGATATTACTCGCCAAACCGAGATGCTACGTGCCCTCGAGGAACCACAGGAGCCACCGCTTTCGGCTCGTCAGACCTACTTCATGCAAATCGACAATGCCAACGCGCCGCCACTCTCCCCACGGCAGATGCCCCAGGATAATCTAACTGAGCAGCGCCGAGGATCTCTGGCGGGAACCTCCCGCCAAGCGCCATTTAGGCCTCCGGTGCCGGCACATATTGCGATTTCTCCGCGTCGATACGGCTCAATAGGGACGGGTAATTACTCCCCATCTTCAGCCAGGGCCCCAGCGACTCACCAGCCACCCCCACCACCTCCGCCTTCTATTCAGCACCCAGGCGGGAATTTAGGAAGTAGTCTGGGGAATAGCACATCCCCTCCCTATAACCTGTATAGACGACATACCTCGGCAGATATCCGCACCCATGGCTGGCAACCACAACCTCCTCCGTCCCACTCTCCGTATACATCCGGCCACAATTCTTCCCAATGGCCCTCATCACCCCATCGGACGCCTATCGGAGGCGGCGATCAGCAGCTCCGTGATGCTTTAGAACAATACCAGCTCCCCCGCGGCCCTCGCCAACAGGCATCTCGTCAAGGCACACCACCTTTGACCAGCGATACCACCCCATCCACGTTAAGCGCCGACAGCAATTGGTCTTTACCGGGAGCTAGATTCCCATTCAAAGGCATCGACACCCCTGGCCCACCCACGCGACGCTCGAGTATGGCATCCAATGTACATTCTCTGCTCAACCCAGCCGAGACTGCAGAGAGAGCAGACGAGGATGATCCGGACGACGCACGCAAGAGAAAGCGGATGCAGTGAGGCCGAATCCCATCATCCTGACAATCTCTCTTAATCATGTACTTGTACGTGCCCGACTATACGTATGGGTGTATCCACTCGTGTTCGTATTCGTATTCGGATCGCTCGAGCCTGGTTGATGAGAACTCGATAACGTCCTATTCTTCTCGTCTAATTCTCTTCGTTCTTGGCTTCGTGTCGCTCATATTGCGTTTCTTTTTTCCTTCTCACTTTGCTTGTGCGGATATTTCCTTTTACATCCACCAAAAAACTTATCAACCATGGAAGTCGCATCACACCGGTGCCATGTTATGCTACCTCTAAGAGGGCAAGCGGTTACACGACACCGAACACTACATATCACTATCAGCATGATTGGAAAAGGGAATAAGTCGGACTATCCTAGGCTAGGCTAGGCTCCGCGTTCTCTGTAGACGCACGCACGTACGCATTATAGGGCGGTATCTCTTTGTTCATGTCAAATGTCCAACCTTGACGGCCCTGGCATATATCCATTTTGCTATACGGATGGAACGCCAAATTCTCCTTTTTATATCCACTCTGTCTCATTGTTTGGTTGGGTTTAATCTCTACTTGTCCCTTATCTCTTGTGTGCTTATCGAATCTCACGAAACATGCCTCAACGGTGGCCAAATGCAAATGCGGATGTCATACATCAAATCAAGCCAAAATCAGTCCATACTCTCTATTGTTGCTCTCTATTTTCATCTTTAATGCTCTCGGTCTATATTTACTTGGACGGGGTAACAATGCTGGTTCGGGCAGGCGGCGTACGCGCTCGCTTCATTTCTGGCGCTTCGTCTAATTCCTTTCGGTCAGGTGTTGCGGAGTAGCAAAAGGGGGAGCGAGGGAGAGTGGGGAACAGGCATCATGTATGTCTTGGGATGAAACGAGGGTGTTGGACGAATGATGGGCGGGTTATTCTGTAGGACTTTTTGAGATGAATGGAAGCAAGTGGTCAGAGCTCTTATGAATTTATGGATTCTCCTCGATGTGCACCGAACTCGACTGTATTTGACGCTGATTGTTGACCATGTGGTATATGTGAATGGGAAAACGACGATGGGAAGGAAGTGCAGAATGGAGAAGAGAATCGGGGTGAGATAGCCATACTTACAGTACACGATACACAGAATCCCTCTAATCTCTGTGTTTTTCCCCCTTCTGATCAATAAAAATCTTATACTTGCATTTGTACTTGCTTGCTCTTTATTCACTTTACCCTTCGTTTCCCCCTTCTCTTTTTAGGATCCGGGAATTTTTTTTTTTAGTTGTAGTATCTTATCTTCTGTTAGAGAAGGTAGTTGGGGGGATAGGTATGTCTAGCCTCGAAACCCAAAATTGTTTCTTTTTTTTTTCTTTTCTTTTTGGGTAAGGAGGATTGGATAGATGGGTTGTGTGGTCAAGGTTGTGTTATAGTATGTTATAGTTGGGTGTGTGTTATTGTGTGGTATGTTGCGTTGTTGTTTGTGTTGTTAGGTTTGATGATAGGATGTTTTTTTTATTTATGGATTAAGGCACTATAAGTTACAAGCTACTCATAAGAGAGATGTGTGGTGATTATCTGTACATTATAGACAGTGGAGGGAAGGGAAAAACAGGATGGAAAAATAAGAGTATAATTGGCATGGGGTAGGGTAGAGGAGGATGATCAGTTGTGAGTATAATTACCCGTCTTACGGGATCAAATATGCATTGGACATAGGATGTGGGCTGTAGGACATGGAATGGGATTTAGGAAATGTGAAATAAAAAATGGTAACCTATAGCTGGGCATGGGTATAGAGTAAGAGATTAAAAGGATACACTTGTATACATACACCGCACTCCACTAATCCTATAAAAATCTAAACCCCTTTTCCTCTCAGCAATAGAGAAAGTAAAGGTAGCAATTTACGTGCATATGCTATCTTCGTCACAGTAATCATTTCAAAAACCCGATATGTCGAAACGAGCGGGAAGGTCTAAACATTATCCGACATAAGACTTCTTCAGACACATCAACCTGTCAAGAAAGAAAATCAAAAAACAAAATTGAAAAACAAATATAAAAACACGCAACAGCCCATCCGCCCGCTTACCTACCATCCCTTGCCGTTTTTCCTTCTCCTTCCCCAATCAAACATCACACATCACAAACTTAGCAAAAAAAGGGGCACAGCATATAGCGGCGGTCACAAACTCAATTCCCCGCACACTAAAAAAGGGGGCAAATCCAACTACGTAACATAACATAACTGTCATTGCCCCACCTTGCCATTTACCATGTCCATCCACAGATATATCCAAAAAGATATCCAAAGCGGTCTCGACTCTCCACCATTCCATTCCATAAGGAGAAGGAGGCGTTGAGCCATCGCGGAAAAACGAGCGTCAAGAAAGGGAGGTAAAAAACCAAAAACACCCAAACTTGTGGAGATGAAAAGCCTATTACGACATTGTTGTTTTTCTTCTTCTCGCACTACGTTTTCGATTTAATTCTTGTGCCAGCAATTAGGCTTCCCTTGGAGATAAAATCCCCTGCGGCTCCACTCTTCTCACTCTCCAACTCACCACTGATACTGAACAAAGGAAACGCAGTCTTCTAAGTCAAATGTACTCTCTTACACAGGTAACGAGAGGCAAGGACGGCCTCTGGGGCGGACCTGACCTTCGCCACCCGCGGTCGAGGGGTAAGTTGTAGGGCGGGGGATTTTTGAGGGGAGGGGAAGCGGGTGTGCGTGAAAAAGTAACAACGCCGTGGGGGGAGCGACAAACAATGACGACGACACCAGGGGTTGAGGAAACAAAAAGACGCCAAAAAGCCAAAATTAGGGGGGAAGGCGAAGGGCAAATCCATTACCCCGCCGTGGTCTCCAATTTCAATCTTTTTTTTCAAGGGGTTTTCTTGTTTAAGGGGCGAGCTTGTGGGGGGGGCGAGTCGTTCCTCAGCATTCTATGCTGGGGCGTGTTCGGTCCAATTTGGTGGGGTATCTCGCGCGCGAATTGAGTTGAGTTGACAAGTGTACGATAAAATGTGATGCGGTTCGTGATCATTTGCGGTTCAGTGAACCGGTCTGACGGTATGTGTCAACCATCTAGATGGTCTTTGGAGTACGGGCATTTGCCGCATCCGCAATATCATCAATGTGATTGCACATGGCGACAAACAAGTCAAAGAACAATTTCCCCCCAAGCTCCATCTCCATCTGCATCGTTCCACTACGCTTGAACGTCTTCCGGCTGCGGATGATTAGTGCCAGGTAATGAGCGCGTAGCCTCGAATCACTGTCCGGCGTGTTCTCGTAGGCATACCGCGCGCTACGCAGGATGGTGCCGACCTCGATCCCGCTCTGCAGGCCCTGCTTGCGCAGAGAGAGCCGCTTTAGCTCTTCGAGGCCGTACCTGTCGGCGGCGCAGTACACGGCTGTGTCACGGAGAATAATGTCACCGACGCCGGAGTGGTAGAATGTGGGTTCGACGGCGGCTACGCGACCGCCTTTATTGGGGTCGGGCGAGGATACTGCACCCTCAAGCATCCAGGTCTGGCGGCGCTTGTCATGGACCAGGCGCGGATAGTAGTCTCCCTTGTACAGATACTCGAGGACACAGGAGAAGATTTCGGGTTCCTCCGCCGGCAGATCGATGCGTCGATTAGCGGACTCGAAGAACTGGTCCCGCAACGCCGAGGCGAAGAACGGGGAATGGGAAAGGACGTCTTCGTGCGCGGCGAACAGTCGCTGGTCTGGGCCAACAACTATGGTCACGATGGCGGAGGTGAGACTCGGGGAAACACTACAATTGCTATCAGGATCAAGGCGACCGCGTTGCATGATACAAGGATCGTACCTCTCCATCATCGGACTGTCCATCCGCGCATCCATCTTCTCGAGCATCTGCTTCTGCTTCGACGTCTCGCGAAACGACCTCTTCGGCTGTTTTGTTATCTTGCCCGAGCGTTCCTTTGAACTAGCAAAAGAGCGTTTTCCGAACATTTTGGACGAAGAGAGGAATCGTAACGAGCGACGGAGTTTATTCCAAAGAGTGGACAGGTTAGATTGACGCAGCTGGCATATGGGAGCTCCGGAAGCCTTCAGATTTCACACTTTCTGCGGGGAAAAAGTGCTGGTCCGAATGGCTTTGTGTAATTCAACACTGGGTTGTGAGGAATCACACAGGTTTGTCAGGCTCGGGCTTGTCGAGAGGCGTGAGGGCTGAATGGCGGGGGAGGCCAGCCTTTTATACAGCGCCCTGCCAAGTCACCTCCCCTGCAGCCTGTCTACTGGGCCGTGCGTTGGGTTGGGCTGTGCATGCATACTGGGAATTCTTGATTCCATTCGTCAATGGAGGACGTGTGCTCTACTACTGGAGGAATGCCAGTGCTAGGCTGCCAGGCCATGCTGTCCTGCTCGACTTGATTCGGCCGAGGTTGGGGGCGGTAGAAGGACTTGGAAAGCGGTTCTATGCATGTTGATGTTGATAGACGCTTTTGGTAGCAGCACCAATGGATCTGCGCCAAGCCGACAACGCAACAACACCACGACTGACGTCGTCGCCAGCCTCCGCGTAAGATACCAAATCAAGGAACGAGACGAAAAGGCATGCAGAGACGGAAAGAAATATACAGACTAGAGGCAATTGACTTTGGAATGAATTGGGTGCAAGAGGCCTCCTACCTTACGCGCACTGCCTTGCGTGTCTGTCCATATCTATACGTCGTACAAAGAAGCAATCGATAGATAGCTAGACGCAGTCGGGCCCTTGTGATGGTGCAATGCAATGAGCGGCCTCATGGTGAGTCACGCCGACCGGTCAGATGATGGTATTCTGTCCGGTGCGAATCGTTGAGCGATGCGACTGTTGCGCCAGGTAATTTGCAATTGAGAGAAGACGTCGGGTCCTTATTTGTGTGGCTTGCCGTGGCGGGTAACTGGTCGCTACGGGTATGGAGCAGCCTTGCAGTGTGCGGGAGCATAAACAGGTATCCAAGCGAATTCGCCTCATGGAAGTATACTGTGTATGCTACCCGGGGAGTCCAGCTGTTGAAATATATGTAATCTGCATATGGCATGCAGACCGCAGCCAGCTAAGCTTCTGGATATTCCCTTGATACAGTGGGTGAGTTGGTGGGTGACAAGGCGGAAGCTTCTTCCGCTCGGAGGGATTGCGTCAAAGACATGTTGGCGGAATTAGACCCAGAGCCCGGGAGACGAGAGAGGGCAGCTGGAAGCGAATTGTTCGAAAATGAAGATCACAACGATCCGTTTCAGCCGCATTGTCTGGGGATACTTGCCGGGGGTGAATTGACCAAACAGTGCGTAAGTGCGTATGAAGAATGATGGTGCGCTTGTTACATGGGTGGGGAAGAGTAAGAGTTGGAATTTGACTGCATGTGAATTTGGTGGTTGACGGTTGGCTTGGGCTTGTGATTGGTGCAACCGTCACTCCTGCCGTCAACTAACGGTCGAGCGACCATGGCGGCTCGAGGTGAGCGCCAGGATTTCATGAGCAACAAGTGGTATGCCAGAATCTGGTAGGTTGTTGGCCACAGTGGAAACTCAGATGTGATTTGCCCCATGCCTTGAATGTGTTGTCTGTCCGCCAGTTTGTCTGTCTGTCTGTCGGCGTGTCCCTAGAGGATGGCAATTTTCTAGGCGACAGCTTGTCAGCTGGCGGAAAGAAAGTGTGACAACTCCTTCGTCATCCGTTACTTCCCCCCCACCAGCGCTCCTTCACCCATTATTACTTCACCTCCTCCTTCACCAAACCGCCTCTCGCACCCTTTAAACCCCCTTGCGGCCGGCGACTTGGGCTCTCCCCCCATTCTCCCCCCCATCATCACTTTGTAGCGACACCCGCCCCGCCGCACACACAGACATTTCGGAGGCCCAACATTCGAGTCATTCCGCCTTCGCCTCGAGTCWCCCAMCCCTGCCTCTCCCTACAAACAGACAGCAGCCATGTCTACAGGAGCGAAGAAGCGGATCATGAAGGTATGCAACTCATCTTACGAGTCACTGCGGATTGAAACTAATTTCCCCGCAGGAGTATGGCGAATGCATGAGCGACACCCCGCCAGGCATGAAGATCAACTTTGACGAGCAAAACATGACAGAGTGGGAGGTGCTCCTAGACGGCCCCGACCAGTCTGTCTATGCGGTACGTAGCAACATTCCCCGCGTTTACCTCCCGCAGGTATATGGACCTATAGCTAATTGTCCGCCAGGGTGGACATTTCAAACTGAAGATCGTCTTCCCCAACGAATACCCCTTCAAGCCCCCAGTCGTGAGCTTCAAGACAAAGATATACCACCCTAATGTGAGCAACGATGACAAAGGCTCCATGTGTCTGGGGTTGTTGCGGCCGGAGGAATGGAAGCCGCCCAACAAGGTCGTCTCGGTGCTTCGTCTCATCCAGACTCTTCTGATCGAACCCAACCCTGACGATGCCATTGAGCCCTCCATCGCCAACGAATTCAAGGAGAATCGCAAGGAGTTTGAGAAGAATGCAAAGGACTGGGTCAAGCGTTATGCAAAGTGATATTTGGACACGACATGAGCGCATGGAGTTGAGTTTAGCACAGCGGCAATGGGCTTCCGCCTAGATGCATGTAGGGCGTTGGCGAAACTCGCATACAACCGTGATTTGGAAGCTGCGACAGAACATAAAGAAGGGGAACACATGGAACACATGGAAGCATTTTGTGCGTCGGGCAAAAGATTTTCCGGCCATCTTGACAGCGGCGGGCGCGGAGACGGATGTAGATAGCTATGCATCTACCAGAGTCATGGTACTGATTGAGAACGGAGGCGTTGAATCGCCTTTTAGGCCCACTTGGGAGGAGATGATTGTTTTGGTAATTGGGAATGCCGTCATACTGCCATATGTAGCGACACAAGTGCACCCAAGATCGAGCGATTAAATTAGCAGCCAAGGAGACACATGCTCCGACGAGTATTTGCGCGTGAAGATCGTGAGCGTGACGTATACATGGCACTCGGAGTAGGCAGCAAATGTCTGCTATAACTCCGTATGTCCAGGATTCCCCATTTTGGGGCAGAGGACGGTTCGCCTGGGGGAGCATGAGCATGGAAAATTCTTTACCAGGCTCCTGGCAGCCGGCAACCCCAGCCCTAGGAGCGTAGCCGGGACTTGTATGGTGCCCGTTGAAAGCAACAGAGCCAATCTCAGCGAGTCAGCGATATTAACAGTGGTTTTTTCTGCGTGGGTTTGGCCAAGGTGGCCGGGTAAGAAGGGTTGGTACATACGGAGACTGTGCTTTTCCACATGACGCCCCTGAAACAACCGTCTCCAATGCAGTAATAAGCAACAAGCCCAGTGCAGCGAGCTGCCCAGCGACGAGGGCCGAAGACGGCCAGCCAGGCAGAGGACAGATTTTTCGATGGATTTGGACAGACAGTAATGAGCGGGGGTGGTCATTTGGAGAGGTGAGAAATTGAGCCGGAGAGGACGAGAACGCGTTCGCGAGCGCGTCGAGGTGTTGTTTACACACAGTAGTCGTTGATGGCCGCCCGCCGTGGCTTGGGAGGTTGTCAGAGGAGGCCCAAAGGCATCTCGAACGTGAAGGGTGGAGTCGTGAGGATATAAGCAATTACCACCAAACGGCAGACTATACACGGAGTGGTGAGTAGTAGCAGTTTAGCTGGCCGTTCTGCTACACAGTAGTCGACAGATGCCCCGACGGACCAACCCCGAAACGCGTCGCGTTGGTAGGAGATGGGCAAATAATGGGTTGATTACCAACGATCTCTCCCTCTCTTTCTCTCTTTCCCCCGGTCGTCCCGAGCCACAAACAAATCGACAAAGGACAGACCAGGCCAGGGACGCGAAAAGCGAGTTTGGGGTAATGAAAAGCGACCCGGCAGGGTCGGGAGTGGACCAGATTGGCCCGCCTGAAGCCCTGTCATGGGCCATGATCCATGATTCTGTGTGCGGCGGTGCGTGCGGCACTGTGTCCTGTGCCTGGTGCCTGTGCCTGTGCCTGTGCCTGTGCCCTTGTGCCTGACTTAGCAAAGAGGCTTTTGCTTTTGGACCAAGTTTTTTTGGCACCGGGGCTGCGGGCGCCGCTTTGCGCAGCGTCCCGGATTCATCTTGTTCGCGTAATATCTGGCTTGGCCCTCGATGGCTGCATTCCAAACCATCCCCCGTCACCACCTCGTACTGGCTCTCCGCTGAGACACTGTGTTGCAAATGCCTCCTCCACTTCACTCTCCTTGAACCACTCTCTTCTATTCTCTTCTTCCGGCCTTTGCCCTTTCGCCGTTAACCCTTCCGTTCCTTCGTTCGCTGCCCATATTTACGCCTCGCCGGAGGCTCGACATTCACTTTTTTTTGGCGCTCCAATTTCCACTCTCAGCCCGTAGCCGCGCGCATCTCGAGTCCCGAACCACCTCTTTCACTGCCACTACCACCGCAAATACAACCTCGCCACTGGTACCTCCGCACCATACACAACACTCTGTACTCTTTGCCTCCCGACTCTGCCCAGCCAGCTGACTCTCGCTTTCCCAAACGGCCCAGACCACACAATACACAAACCCCCGAGAATGCCCACGGACAGCGGAAGCCCTACCCAGCTCTCTTCTGTCCCGGTCGACTGAACAGGTCTTTAGCTGCTTCTCCTGCAGGCTGACCTCCAGTCGCCATGGGCGAACCAACCCCCCGCTCAGGCACGCCTGCTGCCATGCCCAATGGTGACTCTACTCTGCACATATCGGCCTCGAGTTCGAAACCCCAATACGTCCCCTACCGTCCCCAAAACAGTCAATTCACACCTCCAGCTTCGCCGCAACCCTCGAATGCCTATGCCTTGTCCAATGGCAAGAAGAGCTTCGAGTCATTGAGGTCCATGCACCAGACGAACCTCCAAATGGACACAACAGCACCGCCGGCATACGAACGCCCGACCTACAGTCCATCACCCACCTCGAGCCCTCCCCTTCCACCCACTCTACCCTCGCCGCATTTCCCACCACGACAGAGAGCTCCGTCACTTCTCCGCCACGCTGCACCTTCATCTCCTCTCAATGCGGGCCATCCCCGAGCTGAGCAGAGTCTAGGATCTCCGACTTTTGCTCCATCGATGTACCGCCAGCCCAGCGCTCCAGGTTCGACAAGCGACCCTCGAACAATATTCAATCCGCTAGCAAGTAATCCCGTGAACCAAAATGGGTATGGCTGGGCTCCTGCAGAAGATGAGTCGGCGTGGACTCAGCAAAATAGAGCCCGAGGCTTAACTAATACTTCCCTTCCCGCGTCAAATGTACATCCACCCTTACGAGCGGCGACATCTATACCGGACTATGGCAATGTCCGCGGCGAAGGAAGACCGAACTTGTCTGGAGCGTATAGACCGAATCGAGGCGGTGCCAATTGGTCTCACAACGATCACTTTCCCCCACCACGGCACTTTCGTGGAGAAGAACCCCGAGCCAGCTTTCGGTCAGGATGGACAAACGCATCGTCTAGCTTTGTAGATGCCAGTGGGACAGAACGAAGCAGTATGGCTACCGGAAGTAGCTCAATTAGCGACCATCGTATCAGCGACCACCGTGCTAGCCTCTACTCGAGGGATCGCTCAGCGGATAGAGATGTCTCCGATGGCCCTGTGCTTTCACCTCTGGATATGGCCGACGATGAAGACGACATAATGAATGCTGTAGAGGATGTGATTGACTCTTACTGTTATGATGCTGATGAGGACGTATATGGAGATTCTTCGTACCAAGACACTTCCCGCTTCAGCTCTTCCAGTAGAAAACAACAGTCTTCGAGCGTATATGAACCCTCCCAATCACACTCGCACAGTGGCCGGGAGCCATCATATGAGGGTAAAGAACCAGACACCGGACGGCAACCTATGGAACGAACGAGTTCATATAGTGAGGCCTCAGATTATTACGATCCTGAAGTGGAAGAATATGGTTACTCCCAAGCTCCTTTCCAGAACAATGGATCCTACAATCAGGGCCCCTACACCCAAAATCCTCCGGAGCAAAAGCGATTAGGGGACTACCTACCGCCTCTTCAACTCAGCCCTCTCCAATTGGAATACAGCCCGACTGCACTCGATATTCCACAACGTAATAGCCCTGTCAGTTCTCTAGACGAATCGAGTCCGCTGCGGCCTGTGCCTAAAGATCTGCCGCAAATTAAACCTGAAGACCAAGCAGAATCGAATTCTCAAGTGCAAACACCGACTAAGCTATATGAGCACAGGCAATCAAGTTCCGTGGACATGCACAACGCAACCTACGACAAACTCACGGGAAAGGCGGATGACGACATGGAGAAGGCGGTGGAATCTCTCAATCTAGCTCGTCAGCAATTCAAGAATATACAGAAAGATATTCGAGACCTACCTAAAATCCCGCAAGATCGATCTAGACTATCTCGTCAAGACTGGGCGGAGATTGCAGCATATTCTAAGAAGAACTCCATAATCCAGCCCAGCAATGGTCCAAACGCCAGTCCGAAGAAGCGCCCTCCGCTCGCTGTACACGTAACACCCGCCCAAAAATGCGATCCTCTACCGGAAGTTGATGATGACGAGGCGTATCCACGTCGAGCTTCGACAAGCGTCTTTGACCGACGAAGTAGACTTCTTGACCTTGGTTCTCCATCACCGAAACCCCTATCAAAGGCGAAAACGGAAGAGTTCAAGGACGATGGAAAAGTCCAGCGGCTGGAGCCGAACTGGAACGACTCACCAACCAGCCCAGCTGCCTCAAGCCTTCTAGGACCTAATTCTCCGTCTATACAGAGGACTTTTACGCAGACCGTTGAGCGCGACAGATATGGATTCAAGAAAGCCACTGACAAGATATCTGCTATCCAATACGATGCTTGGTACTCCACGTATGAACAATATGTCGCTCGCCGTAGGAACAAGTGGGTTGCATTGATGGAGAGAAACAATCTTTCGACGGCCGACCCCTTTGTATTTCCCGCACCAAGCGAGAAGGTTAGGAGATATGCCCGCAAAGGATATCCTCCAGAGTGGCGTGGTGCTATGTGGTGGTTCTACAGCAGTGGTCAATTGAAAAAGGGCCAGATGGAGGGCGTCTACCCTGCTTTGCTCGCACGCATCAGGCGAGGTGAACTCAACAAAGACGATAGGGAAGCTATCGAACGGGACCTCGACCGCACTTTCCCAGACAACATAAACTTTAGGCCGGATCCAACCCCCAACGACTCCGAAGCCAAGCCTTCCGAGGAACCACCCATCATTCAGGATTTGCGAGAGGTTCTTCAATGTTTTGCTCTTCACAATCCTAGCATAGGTTACTGCCAATCATTGAACTTCATTGCAGGCCTTTTACTTCTTTTCATGAAGCAGGATGTGGAACGGGTTTTTATTCTGCTTACTATCATCACCGAATATCACCTTCCCGGTGCTCATGCAAGGAGTCTCGCCAACACCGAAGTCAACGTCTTGATGATGTTGATTAAGGACTATCTACCCAAAGTCTGGAATAGTATCAACGATACGGACATTATCAACAATGGTCTTGGATCGCATGCTCACCCTGAATCCAAGTACCAACGACAGCCAACTGTGGCGCTATCCTGTACATCCTGGTTCATGAGCCTTTTTGTAGGTGTTCTTCCTATCGAAACCGTTCTCCGTGTCTGGGACGCATTTCTTTACGAAGGCCCTCGAGCCTTGTATCGTTACGCGCTGGCGATCTTCAAACTAGGAGAGCCCGAAATTCGCAAGTTCAGCCCTGGCGACGGCGAACTCTTCATGACAGTGCAGAACTTACCACGGAAGTGCATCGATCCTAATGTGTTGCATGACCTTGCATTCGTCAAGAAAGGTTTCGGTTCTCTGAATCAAACAATCATCGACCAGAAACGATCATTCTGGCAACAGCAATTAGCCCGCGAAAAGAGAGGCCCGGGCAACAATAATCCCTCTATGGCCGGCGAACAGACTGGTCTGGCTCCGGCCACATCTGACTCCTTACATCCTTCCTCGCCCGCCGGCGGTAATAACGACCCAACCGAGAGGAAGAAAACAGGCGTCGGCAACCTTCGGAGAAAGGCGTCCAAACGATTCTTTAGAAAGGAAAAAGCGTAATGTGGCACATATCTTGTTTTAAAAACAAAAAGTAGATGGACGATATTTAACATGTTTCTTTTAGTTGTATTGTATCATAATTCTCCCATTTTCCTTCTCAAGCATGCATGCCCCACTCTATGGGGCTCTACGGCTGCTTACACTTCATTGTACCACCGCCACTACAATCACCACCATCAGCATCAGCATTACAGGCGAGACGGACGATATGGAGCGCGGGCTCTCGTCCCGTCTCTCCGTTGATCTAGATGGGGACATTATTCCCTTGTCAGGGACACCACTTTTTTTTTTTTACTTCGAATGATATCCCGGGAGAAGTCTTGAGAGAGGGGAAGGACGATTGAGAAATGGAAGGGGAGACGAAGGGGAAAAACTAGGGAAGGGAAGTGTGCTTTCATGTAAGGAACTCATTCACCCACTGATATGGAGGGAGATTCGGGTTAATGACGAGATGAATTTATGATCTGCAAAAGTGTATAACCCTCTTTTTGGACTGCAGTGTGGGTTTTGGAATGTGATGTGATGTGTATGTGTGTGTGTCATGTTCGTTTTTGCCTGATGTTTGACATGTCTATCTCATGGTACTTTTTGATGATCTACTCTCGTCATCGCCTTGGCTGTAGAGTCGTACAGCTCCTAATCTACGTTCGAGCCCTATTCAGATGCACGCATGCCAACTCCCACCTAATCCACGCAACGCCCCTAATCCCCATACAAATCATTCAGATAATCCAACATCTTTCTCTGCCTCCCCACCAACCCCCTCCTCGTAACCTTCCACACCATTCCCTCTTCAGTGCTAACCTCTACCGCCCCATCATCACCCTCTTCATTCCCTCCGTCATTCCGATCATCATCAGGCAGCATGAGATCATCCCTCAAGCAGAAGAAAGGCACGCCTAGCCGCTTCAAAGTGTCGGTTTGATCTGTTGACATTTGTCGGCTTAGACGCCAGACTTTTTGGTGGAAGGTGTTGAGTTCTTTGGATTCTGCTTCGGGGGTCTGGGGATTGTTAGCGCAAGGCGCGGGTGGGTAGGTAAGTATGTGCGTGGGGGAAGGGGGGAAAGGGATTGGCTTGAATGTACGCACCCAGAGTATTGGTGAGTTGTCTAACATGCCCGGTATGGATCTGAGGTGGATTGGGTTAGTCATTTGAGGGTTCGTGATTGGGGGGAATGGGTGAAGGCTTACACGGCTGCACGTTGAGTCTGTTCGTGTTCGCGCTTTGTGGCGTGCTCTTGTATGATGCGGTCACGGCCGTTTTCCCTGTTGAAGGTCAGATGTTGGGATCACAGTGTCCTGTCCGCATGGCTTGGGCCCGGGAAAGGGAACGTACCATTCTCGAACGTTGCGCTTTTGGGCTCTTATCATCTGTTGGATGTCATTAGTATAGCCCTCATTTCGGAAGTTCTGGGAACAATTACCTGTTTGATAGTAGGGACGAACGTCTCATTTTGCTGGGGGAGCTGGTTGACGCAACGGAGGGCGTGCTTCCATTGTGTGATGGTAGTCGGGTCAATATTTGAGGGCTTGCGTACTGGGGATGGCCTGTACGGAGGTTGCTGTTGGGATGATGGCTGATGTTGGTGGCTTGTTCTAGTTTCTTGGTCAGGCTGTCGTTTCTCAAGGTGTTGTGGTGTGCTTCGACCACTTAATCTTGGATCCCGAGGTTGTTGTGCTACTTCATTAGGCGGGCGCGATTCAGCGGGAACCGGTGGTTGAGCGTGGGTTTCTATGGTCGTTGCTTCGGATTGCTCGCCTAGTTGCTGCGCTACATCTGGAATTCGGGGAAGACTTGCCAATGTCTTCAGAATTTCTTCGATGCTTAGTTGTGGAGTGTTGTTTTCGGCCATGCTGTCTTGTGCCGGCGAATCACTGTCTAGTGTTGTTGTGTTGAAGCCGGGATAGACACATGGGTTAGTGCGAGTCGGTACCGAGGTGGGGCAAAGTCACATGACTATGCCTTCCTCTTAGGGTAAGCGCGAATCGCCAAGGGCGCTTATCTTAGTTGCCACTGAGGGAACTACTTGTGTCTGTAGATGGAGTAAAAGCCAAGGCCGTCCACTTACACTAATTCTGCGAGTATGCAGAGATAAGACAGCACCAAGCCTTTGGGGTCTTGGGTCTTGGTTTTTGGTAACAAACACACTCTTCTTTGCCCGCCATGTCGCACACTCGTTTCCACCCGAGCAATGAGAAACCGTCTTGAATCACACGTTTCCGCTACCCACCCGCCCGCGACCTTCAACAGTGTCAAGCCTTTCCAATGATATCCCGCGCCAAGAGCTTCAACATGATCGTCTCATCGAGAAACGTCTTGGCCGCTTCCCCGCGCAGAAATTCTCCTCTGCCAAGGCAGCGGGCAGCGACCATGTTTCAGAGCCCGCTGTCCGCAGACGGCTCTATGCTTGATAAGGACTGAAAAGTCGACCGTTTCCAGCAAAATTTATGCGCATCTTGTTCACCAAGTTCGCGAAGATGCATGGCGTAAAACACCCCAAGCTCCATATCATGCACAGACCGTCAAACACAACACAAGCTTCGCTTGAAGTTCACACCGCCAAACACATCAAGCTCCTAAAACCATCATGAACAGGAAGCGTATTGGCCAACCTCTCCCAGGCTGACGTGTGCCAAGTAGCAAACCTCTGTCCTGAGTCCATGGCAGTCAAGGAATATGCGTGGGATCAATTGCTTGGCGTATGCCGAGAAGCCGAGAGGCTCTTGGCCTGCACACGTGCTTTCTAGCCATTTCTTAAGATAAAGCCATCTCGTGGTTCGCAGGAGTCTCCTCAGTCGATTCTACTTCTTCAATCGCTGCACCCAAGCATCCAAACCCCTACGAGCCTTCTTCTCTCTTCATTTACTTACCTCTCTCATCTCTTTAAAAGGGAAACTCTCCCGGCATCTCTTCACCACCAAAACCTTGTCTTGTCCGATACCTCACTCAAACCCCACTTACCCGCCAATCACGGCTTAATATTGGAGGAGTCTGTCCCAAACCCCGTTCTGAAGTTCTTATGGAGTCTGCATTCACAACAATTTTTGCTCAATTCGTCCACGTGGCTATAGTCCGTCGGACGAGATCAAGAAGAATAGAATAACATCGACTGCGCCACTGAACTATCTCTGGCTCAATAAACATCACTGAACATCAATAAACAATGGCTAAGAAAGGAAATTCGCCCAATGAGGGCCACGTCAGTGGCCAGTCAAATCGCCCTTTATCTCTCCCGGCACATAGTCTGACTGTAGCTAAAATTGTGGACGAATTGAGCACGGATACCTGGTCCGGACTCGAAAATGACGATGCTAAAACCCGCCTTCAGGAATTTGGTCCGAATGAACTTGGAGAGGCCCAGAGCGCATCGGTCCTGCAAATTCTTATTGCCCAGGTTGCAAATGCAATGACCATGGTTTTGATTCTCGCCATGGCTGTAAGTTATGGAATCCGCTCTTGGATAGAGGGCGGAGTTGTAACCTTTGTGATCCTACTCAACATAGTTGTGGGATTCTTCCAAGAATGGTCTGCTGAGAAGACCATGGATTCTCTGCGCTCTCTAAGCTCTCCCACCGCTCGTGTAATTCGCGGAGGGCAGCAAATAGTTGTACCTTCCGGCGAAGTTGTCCCTGGAGACGTCGTGGAGATCAAGACAGGAGATACCGTTCCTGCTGACGTAAGGTCAGTCAGGTACTTGCTATGATTCTATAGTGACATGCTAATGGAAAGTCAGGGTCTTTGACGCTGTGAATTTCGAAACGGATGAGGCCCTGTTGACTGGAGAGTCTTTGCCAGTCCGCAAAAATGAAGACGCATGCTTTCCTGAAAATACCGGTCCTGGAGATCGCCTCAACGTTGCATATAGCTCTTCCAACGTCACCAAAGGTCGTGCTAAAGGCATTGTATTTGCAACTGGGACTTACACCGAAATTGGTGCTATCGCTGCCCAGCTGCGCGAATCTGAGTCCAAGGTTCGACCCGTAAAGCGGAAGCCCGATGGTCGTGCAAAACCACATCGTTACCTGGAAGCATACACATTGACTTTAACTGATGCTATAGGACGATTCCTCGGTTTAAATGTCGGAACGCCGTTACAGAAGAAATTGTCCAAACTCGCCATGCTACTATTCGGCATAGCTGTGCTCTGTGCGATCATCGTTTTAGCTGCAAATAAGTTCGATTCAAATCAGCAAGTCATTATTTACGCCGTAGCCACTGGTCTCTCCATGATTCCAGCTAGTTTGGTGGTTGTACTTACTATCACTATGGCAGCCGGCACTAAGAGTATGGTCAAACGTCACGTCGTTGTCAGAAATCTCAAGTCTTTGGAAGCCTTGGGAGGTGTTACGGATATTTGCTCTGATAAGACAGGAACCTTGACCCAGGGAAAGATGATTGCCAGAGGTGCCTGGATTCCTGGGGTGGGTACGTACACAGTTGAGGACTCTACCGCTCCTCAAGATCCCACTGCCGGTAACGTCCGCTTCCACTCTGACATGCCCCGAAACATAAACCTCAAGGCGGGCGGATCTGCATGTGGCGAGATCATTGAGTCGGAAAAACTTGGCTCGCACACTCACGGTGGCTTCCTGGAATTCCTCAATGTCGCTTCATTGGCCAACCTCGCTGCTGTAAAGAAGGGCCATGATGACAACTGGGAGGCCCATGGCGACCCAACCGAGATAGCTATTCAAGTCTTCTCTGCTCGCTTTGGAATGGAGCGCAGTCGCCTTACCAAGGGAGAGTCGCATGAGTGGGAGGATCTAGTCGAGCTTCCATTCGATTCGGATGTCAAACGCATGTCAGTGATCATGGGCCACTCAAGCGGAAATCTTTTTGCCTTCACTAAAGGTGCTGTTGAGAGAGTGATCCAGAGCTGCAACACCTTTGTTAAAGACGGAGAAATGGCCGATATCACGGATTTCCGCGAGGAAATTCTGCATAACATGGAAGCTCTAGCTAGCCTTGGTCTCCGCGTCCTGGCGCTTGCTAGCAAGCAGTATAGTGGGAAGGTAGAGAAAGGAGCTGATGTCGACCGTGCTTCTGTCGAGTGCGAGCTCGTTTTCCGAGGCCTGATCGGTCTGTACGATCCACCACGACCTGAGTCTGGCCCTGCTGTTCGCCAGTGTCACGAAGCAGGAATCGAGGTACACATGCTCACGGGTGATCATCCTGAAACCGCCAAAGCAATCGCTACGGAAGTTAGCATTTTGCCCTCTCCAGAGCGTATGAAGCGGATTTCTAAGGATGTTGCGGATACACTGATAATGACTGCCACTCAATTCGACAGTCTTTCGGACGAACAAATCGACAACTTGCAAGTGCTTCCCTTGGTGGTTGCAAGGTGTGCCCCAAGTACGAAGGTCCGCATGATTGAAGCTCTCCACCGCCGAGGGCGTTTCTGTGCAATGGTATGTGACGCACCGCTTACATACAACTCCCCTTCAAGGCTATTTGCTTACAGAAAGTAGACTGGTGACGGTGTCAATGATTCGCCATCACTCAAGCGCGCTGATGTTGGAATCGCAATGGGACAAGCTGGATCTGATGTGGCTAAGGTAAGAAGTGTTCTATGTGCTTGAGAGTCTTCTCTGACCTTTATATAGGAAGCATCGGATATCGTTCTAACTGACGACAACTTCGCATCCATTCTTGCTGCAATCGAAGAGGGGCGTCGTATTTTTGACAATATCCAGAAATTCGTGCTCCACGTTCTTGCCGAAAACGTTGCACAAGCCGGCACGCTTCTAGTTGGTCTCGCCTTCAAGGACAGAACGGGTCTGTCCGTATTTCCCCTGGCCCCCGTTCAAGTAGTATGGATCATCATGGCTACTTCTGGAATGCCCGATATGGGTCTTGGCTTCGAACGTGCTGTGCCTGATATCCTGCGGCGCCCACCACAGTCCCTCAAGACTGGGATCTTTACCATGGAGTTCCTTGTTGACATGGTAGTTTATGGACTGTGGATTACAGCCCTATGTCTGGCCAGCTTCGTTCTCGTCGTCTATGGATTCGGAGACGGCACCCTCGGTGAAGGTTGTAACGAGAGCTATCATGATTCCTGTGAGCTGGTCTTCCGTGCGCGGGCTACGACGTTTGCATGCTTGACCTGGTTTGCTCTCTTTTTAGCATGGGAGATGATCGATATGCGACGCTCTTTCTTCCGCATGCAACCTGGATCGAAGCGATACTTTACCCAATGGATGTTCGATATATGGCGGAACAAGTTCCTTTTCTGGGCCATATTTGTTGGCTTTGTAACGCTATTCCCTCTCATCTACATCCCGACACTAAACACTGTGGTGTTCAAGCACGCACCCATAGATTGGGAGTGGGGTATAGTCTTCATCGCTGCCGGGACATTTTTCGCCGGAGTCGAGACATGGAAATGGTGTAAGAGAGTCTATTTCCGCCGCAAGCAAGCGGGGCAAGCTGGCAATTCCAACGAGCACATGGATATCGAAGATCGTGTCTTTTCTCGCTATTATAGCATGGAAACAGACTCTTCTAGCAAGACGGAGCCACAAGAGAAAGTTTAGAGTGTGGTCAAGGGGATGCGAATGATGTAGTACAGATTGGAAAACAACGGCAAGAGAAAATATTATCTAGATTGGACAAAATGGTTAAGTATCTTGGAGGTTCGGTGTCTACATTGTAGAATCCTATTCCACGTACCAACACCATTGAAAAGTTATTGTTTTGCGCGTTCTTTATCTTGGATTATGTAACTATCTTCTACCTCCGGCTGCCAGTCTATTCAACATACTCTGCGCTATGGGGGTTCAACTTGGTCACTCCTTTAATGATAAAGTCGAACTTTGTTAAGACTTTATCAATCCTGGGTCAAAGACCCTATGAACTCAAGGTTCATACCTATCCACCGTACAAACAGTCAGCCTGATTGACATTAGAATGAACAAATTTTCAAAGATTCCAATTTTTCCTCCATTAAGGTAAATTGCTTAACGGTACTCATCTCTCGCAGCCGCAAACGTCTTTCCCTGGGCGATATCCCGAGCCATATTATCGTCAGCTTCAACCTGCTTGGGTAGAATCCCCACTATTTTGGCAAGGACATCCTTTGGTATGCAAACGACCCCATTCAAATCTCCATAGACGAAATCCCCAGGATTGATGGTCACATCAAGAGCAGGGTCCTGTAGCTTCACAGGGACGTTGACCTGCATTTCCGGTAAGCCTTAGCTATATTGCGGAACATGTCTCCATGGCATTACATACCTCGCTGGCACGAACGACCTCATAGAAGCTTGGTGTTGCAACATTACGGGCGAAGACCTATTGTATCTGGTTAGATGGAGTTGAGGATTTTGTACTTTCACATTACGACTTACGGGATAATCGAGATTACGATGATCCTGTAAGTCTCTAAATGAACCATCTATAACCGTGCCAACAGCCCCAGAGTACTTAGCCCGAGTACTCATTAAACCCCCATAAACAGCGCTAAAGGTCCCATGAGGCGATGAAATAAAGACCACGTGATTCTTGGGGATAGTATCAATCTTGAACGACTCGTTAGAACCCAGCCATGAAAGCCTTCTGGGAGACCTACGTAATGCTCCTTCGGCTTCGGAGCGCTGGTATAGTTGTTACGAACAAATTTGACCGTATATGCAGGTCCGATGAGCTTTGTGTCGCCTTCTTGTCGTGTGGGCGACCACATGCTCAGGTTGGGCAGAAATCCGCCATATGGAACGCCGACTTTGAGCAGCGCGTCTGATACATCGCACCTAAAGCCGAAATGATTAAGCTGGATTTAAGGTTTTGATCTTTGAAGATTTGTCCTTACGTAGAATAAGACCGTAGTTGCTCGGTTAGCGCGAGGTCGGAGGATGCCATTACTTCGAGAAATGTAACTATTGCTCGGTTCTATTCTCTGCCTCCTGCCCTTGTGAAATGAAATAGAGAAGAAAATGCCGTTAGGATGGATTGCATTCCATTCGCAGAATAAGGGAACTCCTCTCGGTGAGTCTCCGGGACAAGTTCCGGGGCAAAGTCCGATGGCGATGGCATTTGTGGACTAAGACGACACCCTCCCGACAAGGTGCACAAATAAACGACTAAGCTTGAAGAGAAAAAGTAAAATGCTTTCCATCGTCTTTACACATAAACATAATTCCAATCCAGCCGGCTTAACCTGTCATCATGACCTTTTCTAGACCAGCAGTCTATGTCCTGGACCCATACCATCCAGACGCCATTGCCGCGCTGCAGCAATCAAGCGACATTGACGTCGTTCTCCCAACAGACCCCAAGAAGGATGAATACCCACAAAAAGCCAGCGCCATAATGCTGCGCAGTGAGACGCGGTTAGGAGCCAATGAACTCTCCAAATGCAAGAAGCTACAATGCATTGTCAAGCAAGGGGTTGGCGTCGATAACATCGACCTGAAAGCTGCTGCCGCCGCTGGCATTAAAGTCTACAACACACCAGGGCTAAACGGAGAAGCAGTGGCAGAGCTAACATTAGCCATGGCCCTGACATTGTCACGACGAGTGGCGGAGATCGATCGTAGGACTAGGAACGGAGAAGTCATAATACGCAGTCAAACTCTTGGCAAGAGCTTGTACAGAAGGACATTGGGAGTCGTTGGAATGGGCAACATTGGGCTGGCTGTTGCGAAGAAGTGGGTTGGTGCTATGGAGGGCAATATCGTCGCTTTCGATCCGTTTTCGGACGGAAAGCATTGGTTCAGTACCTTTGGAGAATCCAGCTTCAAACAGGTCTCAACATTGCAAGAGGTGTTGAAGGCATCGGATGTGGTGACTCTGCATCTCCCTCTTACTGATGCCACGAAGAACTCTATCTCCTCGGTAGAGTTTGGTGTGATGAAGGATGGAGCAATTCTACTTAATTGTGCACGGGGAGGGATTGTGGACGAGGCGGCTCTGTTGGAAGCCCTCAAAAGTGGCAAGCTGTTTGGTGCTGGTCTGGACGCCATGTTGGTTGAGCCTCCAACAGTTGAAGCGTATCCTGAGTTGCTGTCACTACCAAATGTGATTATGACACCTCACGTGGGCGCGTCTACGGTTGAAAATCAAAGTCAGAGTGGGCTGACAGTTGTGGATATTACGTTGGCTCTATTGCGAGGAGAAGAGAAGGGGAATAGAGTAGCGTAGATGTTTTATATCCTCCCATTGTTTTTTTTACTACATCTGTATAGCTGTATCTAGACTAGCACGTGATCGATTAAATGTGCACCTACAGTCTTAGGTAGCTTACCTTGACAACCTTGGAACTCTTCTGAAAAATATTTGCCTTTTCCTCGGCACGTCTCTGCTAGTACGTGGTCGATGCTATGCTATTGGTGGGCCTTCTCTAACTACTCATACAAAGCTGCGGGGAACGGGACGCCATTGGCTTAAAATACTTCAGATATGGTTCGATTCCTGGCCAGGTAGATGACCGAGTACACGGCTCATCGTATAGCTTAAACTGCTCATGTACCGTGTGTGCTTAATTTTTCCCCGCTTAAAGGTCTCGCTAGCCACCGGACTCCTCCTAGTGGGAAAGGTTATCATATAAGGTAAGGGTCACCTAGCGACCTTTTCCGACTTCTACCCTTACCTACCTCCTTGGCCTCCACTTCGCAACATGAGCTTCGCTACTCTATATTGCACCACATCAAAGCGCAAACCATATTTTATTGGCTAAGTCTATATACATCCTCAGTCTGTATCGTTGCGGCCGTTATAAGAACCCCAATGTTTTGAGACCGGTTCGCTGCTGGGGTGCGAGGATGCCAAAGACTCGAAGTGAACGCAGAAGCTCAACGGCCAATCGTCAGGACCCCGGACTGAGGAAGGCAGCTCGATTGACATGCAGCAACTGCCGATGTCGAAAAATCCGCTGCGATGGAGCACAGCCTTCTTGTGGTATCTGCATAGCGTACGGCGAGAGTTGTGAGTATGATCGACCGCCGCCTATGACACAAATCCGTGCTATGGCAGACAAGATTGCCCAGCTTGAGCAGACCATCAACAATTTGCAGAGCAATAAAGCTACGCCTACCAGTGCTCATGATACTACCACCGAGCCTGGTTCCGAGGTTGGCATAGCGAGCCCGGCAGATATAGGACACAGCCGGCCTGCTCCTTTAGAAATGCTACCACCCATCGAGGCCGTGGATGGCTCTCTAGACGGCACACATGCGTACTATGACACCACTTCAGCCGTTCATGGTCCTGGAGATACTCCTGCGCAACGGAGTACGGGAGGAGTGAGCACCGTCGAGAGCCCTGGGAATCGCCCAACACTCCGGGTAGATACGCTAGGCGTCCCAGATCTGAAATTCTGGGAAGATCAAGCAGTCGAAAGTGCAGCAGTCTATCTCCATCTTCCGCAGGACGTTGTACGTCGTCTTTTCGCCACCCACTGGACTTGGGTGCATGCCAACTTCATGTTTGTTCCGCGGGCTATTTTTCTGCGCGACGTCGCCGTAGGTGGCAAATATTTCTCGCCTTTCCTCTTATCTGTCCTCTGTCTCCATTCGACCCGTTTCAGAGAACGTCACTTAACAGAACAATTACTGGCCAGGGCCAAATTGTTATTCAGCCATGAAATACATAACGAAGGCTCGATACCACTGGTGCAAGCTTTGCTGCAATTCAGCGCCCGAGAGATTGGAAGAGGTTCCGTGTCGCAAGCTTGGTTGTACGGGGGGATGGCCTTCCGTGTTGCAATCGACATTGGGCTCTTCTCCTTCTCCCATTGTGAGCTTTCTAACCCGGAAGATGTCAGGAGAGCCCAACTTGGCCGCCATCTCGCATGGTCCTGCTTCCTGTGGGACAAGACCCTGAGCCTCTATCTAGGGAGAACTCCATCTTTGCCTGAACCACCTAAATGGGATCCTACTTTGCCCGAGACACCTGAAACGGAAATGTGGCCACCTTATCCTTTTGCGGAAGATGAGTATTTCAATTATTCTCCGCGACCGTCCCATTTGCTATTATGTTTCGCTTATAACTGCAAAATCGGCGTCATCATAAACGATATACTTCTCAATATATACGGCGGAAGAAGAACAAGAGACGTTCTAGACTTCATACAGTCCACCCGAGGGAGGTTACAATCGTGGCGGTCAAACTTGCCTGCAGCTTTACACGTGGATTGGACGGCCGAAACGTGTCCTCCTACTCATATTGTTGCCCAACAGTAAGTACAGCCCTCTGTGTGAGATGATGAGTTGACTTTAGTCTAGTATGTTGTACCACACCACCGTCATCCTGCTACACCGACCATTCCTCGGCAATGCCACTTGCTGGAAAGCCTGCCAAGAAGCGGCTGAAGGTGTTGAGCTGTTACTCCAACTTCTGGAAAACTCTTTTGGCTTCCTACGCTTCACTTATGTTATGGCCTACTGTACTTATACAGCAGCCACTGTCGTCGTGCACGATATGAAAGACGGCAGGCCGGGAATGCTGGAGCGATTCAAAACCTTCATGTGTGCTTTGAATGCAATTCGAGCGAGCTGTCCTGGCATACAGCGCAGCATCGACATCCTTACCAGGGGACTCGAGCTAAACAACAGCACAACCGTCACCGTCCGACCATCAATCGATTTAAATCACGAAGCAATACCGGAAGCGCCACCGCCCGTTCAGGGCCAATTCCCACAAATACCTGCCTTTCCGTACCATGACTTTGGATATGTCTTGCCTGAAAGAACTGATGGCCTTAATCCCAATCCAATCGAAACTTCAAATCCGTTCTTCGACCTTGACTCTTACCCGCAATTATGGTTCAATGATTTTTCAGAGGGTGTACTTAATGAATTCCATACCTGATATCTATGCTATAATACACTGTACTCTATCTTACAAGTTTACTTTAATGGGGACTTCCTCTCCGTGCAACCACAGCCTGTTGGGGTTGCTGACGAATAATCTTTGGATAGCATCTGGATCATTCTCACACCAATCCTTACATCTCTTTATGAATGCTATGTCATCGATGCGACGATAATCTTGATGTATATGTCGATCCCCGTTGACTAACTGCGCAGTGCCTCCTGGATGTGGCCAGTCACTTGCATAAACAACATTTCGTGGTCCGGTTTTGATAAGCGCTTTGCCCCAAATATCCAGATCGGGCAGTTTTGAGAAGCGATATGTGCCACTGATCTTCACCCACACCTGCTCATGTCTCAGGAGGCTGAGTAACTCATTACATCCATTCTGTTTGAAAGCAGGCAGCGACGGATCTGGCGAGCCCATATGGTCGATGACGAACCGGACGCCAAGTTTGGGGATGATATCTGCAATGAGGGCAACCTGCTCAAGACCGATGTAGGACTGGATCAGCCATCCTCGGCTGCGGATTCTATCGGCGGCTTGAAACAATTTCGCAGCTAGCACATCCTTGCTTATGCGAGTATTGCGAGTCTTGAGATTCACACGAATCCCGCGGGCCCCAGCTAGATGCAGTCGGTCTAGTTCCTCATCGGTGACTGTCTGTGGATCTATAGAGATGACTGCACGTGTTTTACCGCCAAGGCGTAGCAAAGCATCGACCAGAGAATCATTGTTGTTTCCGTATGGTGAAATGCAAATCAGGCAAATGTTCTCGGCACCAGTCTGTCGCTCGAATCTAAGAAGGTCGTCCACGCTGGCGGTCTTTGGCCGATATGGGTAGTCCGGGTCAAAGGGAAATCTTTCCTGCAGTCAAATAGTTAGAGTTACGTTGGGTTCTTGGTTTCTGCGGGAGGACGAACCTCATCGACCACGTGTACGTGCGAGTCCCATGCTCCAGGAGGGAGTAAAGCCTCAGCAACATTTGTCTGGACCGGGTACACAGATGTAAGCGATCCCATCTTGACGACTTTGGTGGCTAGGACAGGAGAGAAGTATCGAATTATACAAAAATCTACCAATTTCCTTGCAGAATTCTTTAGAAAGTGGCGTCAACAAGGAAGAGTCTTTGGCATTCCAAAGAAGAGTGAACGGCGCCTGGGGCTGTACTGAGTACTAGATGGTAACTGCACTGGATCAGACCAATAGACCTTGCCTGTTAAAAATCCCTCTGTGATCGAAGTCATTACCACACATTGGGACCTCAGGACTTTTGTTAACAATCACGTATCCCGGGACTGAATGCAAGGGACTGCACTAGTGTTGAGAGTCGCCACGGATTTTGCCCCGGAAACTCCCCGGCAACGACTCCGGGACTCTACAACACGCAGATCGCCCTAATGTCCCAATGATTCGTGCATGACCCCAGATTCCACCCCAGAACTATCTAGCCCAATGCTCGGTTTCTACAATGGAGGCGAGTCAAATTCTATAACTTTGCCCATCCGCTTCCCCTCCGGCTCTGAGGCTCATCGATCCAGCGACTCATTACCATCCGATCCTTCAAGTGAAAAGACACAGCTAACAGAAGATCCTTCGAAGACATGACGAAAACAGAATCTGTCATGGCTGATACCAAGGAGTTTGCCGATAAACCTGTTAGCGACCCGGAGGGACTCACGACCTACCAGGATGTGAGTGATGAGTATCCCGCGAAGAAGAGGCGCAAAGTTCTTTGGAAGATTGACATTCGAATCATCCCAATCTTGATGATTCTCTACAGTACGCTCTACCAGTACGATTGGCTAACAAACAAAGCTGATGAATTACCAGTTCTATCCTATGTCGACCGAGCGAACATTGGAAACGCCAAGATCGAGGGCATGGTGAAGGACTTGGGCTTGACCGGTACTCAGTACAACGTTGTCCTGTCCATATTTTTTGTCACTTATATCTTGTTTGGTATGTGTTGGAGATATCCCCAGCCCCAAAAACCACCATCCTTTCTAACACATATTCTAGAGATTCCTTCAAACTATGTGCTCGAGCGATGGTTTGAGAACAACCCCTCTACATGGATCGGCATTATCACGGTATTATGGGGTATCTTTATGACTCTTGTAAGTCGCTTGAGCGAGGTATCTCAGATATCCTGAACTAACAAGCTTATTAGCATGGTGTCGTAAAGAACTACGGCGGCATCATGGCTGTGCGCCTTCTCATGGGCGCCTTCGAAGCCGGTCTCTTTCCTGGAGCCATTGCGTTCCTTACAAAATGGTACACTAAATATGAGCTTGCCACCCGTCTTGCTGTCTTCTACGTCGGGTCAGCGCTGGCTGGAGCCTTCTCCGGTCTCCTTGCTTACGCTCTGGCTAAGATGGATGGCGTTGCTGGCCTGGAGGGTTGGAGATGGATATTCATCATGGAAGGCATTGCCACTGTCTTGGTTGGTGTCATTACTCCTTGGCTCCTGACCGATACACCTGCTGTTCGCCCAAAATGGCTCAACACTGAGGAGCAAGACTACCTCATTCGGCGTATGATAGTCCAGAACGGTGGCGAGAAGGCCGACAAGGCTGGCAAGCACTTGAGCGGCTCCCTCCTCCTTGCTGTCATCTCGGACTGGCAGTACTACCCACTCATCCTCGTGAATTGGGCCAATGTCATTCCTTCATACGGTTTGAAATTCACTCTCCCCCAGATCATAAAGAATATGGGGTTCACCAACAGCAACGCGCAGCTGCTCAGCATTCCTCCTTACGTCGCAGGTGCCATCAGCTCCGTGGTCTTCAACATGATCTCTGACAAGTTCCGCCGCCGCTCGATGATTGTCATCATTCCGCAGACATTACTCGTTGTTGCCTATTCGATCCTCACGCCACTCGCGCCAAAGATCTCCTCCAACATCGGTCCCTGCTTCTTTGCCATAATTCTCGCCAATATCGGCTGTTACCCAATCAACCCAATGTCCTCGTCCTGGCTAAGCAACAATACCGCCGGATCAGCAAAGCGTAGCTTGGCTATCGCCTACTACATCTCTCTATCGAATGTTGGTGGCATCATCGCCAGTTACATTTTCATCGAGAGCGAAAAGCCTGGATATCCGACTGGCTTCGGTTTGTCCTTGACTTTCTCTGCTACGGGTATTATTTCTGCGCTCGTACTTAACTTTGTTTATGGGCGTATTAATAAGAAGAGGGATCTCGTTAGTCCAGATGAGATTGCAGAGAAGTATACTGACGAGCAGTTGGCGGAATTGGGTAACCGCAGTCCGCTGTTCAGGTATGTGAGGTAATTGGGGCACACAAGCAGATGATCTCCATTTGAATTGGCTTGGAAAGACGAGAAGGGGAAAGCCTAAATATAAAACTGTCATGTATTGGTCGGCGACGTTTGCCACTCGGGGTCTGCGCGAGAACCATATAGTATGCTCATTATCAGAAGTACCTAAGAGTATATAGAGAAAACAACAATCTTTCTTGTCTATAATTAAGAAATATATATGTCGTTGTCGCGCTTGATGAACAAATTTGAAGACCTTCAGCAGTGATGTGCGAAACCCGCATGTTCGGATACTCATTCTCTAAACTCTACCTCAAACTAAGCATGCATGCACCCTAGACCTAAGTCCGAAGTTCATTCACTTTGCTGGATACAGATATTATATTTCTCAGGTTTGTTTCATTATCTATGTAGTAGTGATAGTGGTGGGTTCTCTGGTGAAAAGGTCATAGGACAATATTTACTCATTCACGTGTTCGTAGGGTGTAGTTACCCAGGCGTTATAGGGAGGGATCGTCTGAATAGTCGAGAGGGATTATCTGTATGTCAATTCCCTTGAACGTTATGGCGACCCAGACCTACTACCTTGCCGAATGTGGCAAGTTTACTATTAAGCTTCTGCTTTGTGGAAGAACTCAACGTGATGTTCTTTCACCTAGAAACAGGTTTGCTCTACTGTAGCTCATCTAGCCTTCGACATTTCCGAACAACTCTACCACCATCTAACAGCCCCGCATGCACACCGACAATGTACACTAGCTACCCATCATACTACAATAGCATGATATTTTCGTTCCTGCCAGGGATAGCCGCCACAATTTCTCCCGGAGGTTGACCGAGGCCAGAGTCCGGCATGCAGTTGCTGGGATAGTTAGTGCTTCTCCGCACTGTCCCGCCCCCAGCATGGCTAAGGAAAAAAGCGGGTGGACAATAAACACGTTTACTGGCTAGAGATGGAGCAAACACGGTAATGCAGTACGAATATCTCCATGGATTGTTCGGGATCGTAGGATGCCTTCATGCTGATCCAACTAACCTTTTCTGAGAATTGGGAAGTGCGAAATGAGAGTCAATTGTTCATAAGTATAAGGTCCTTGAATCTCTCCAGTTACTTAACTTGCTCTGTCTGCGGCCCTCCTCTCTTTATAAAGGATTCTAGGATTATCTTTCGCCCGGCCGAAGTCAGTATACAGGATGCTAGGCTTGAAAGTAATAGTTGTGTTGGGGTTTTATGGGGCCATCTCGGTAGCCTTCCGTGTTCCGCCCAACTCATGGTAGCGCCCCACACATACTACAAGTACTTTGACTTACTCTTACCAGGGACTCCCACATCCATATAATTGATCCGGAGAGATTTCCATTGGACCCTGACCGAGGTGAGTTTAAGTATAAGTGGGAATGAAAGATAGCAGTCACAAGTCGATTACGGAAAGCTGATATTGAGATACACATAGACTACACACCGAAGCCAGCAACAGTGGAGAACTGCACCGAGTTTCAAGAGGCCAGAGGAATTCACCATGCCGTCATCGTCTTGCCTAGCGTCTATGGCACGAACAATTCGGTTTTGATTGATGCGCTCCGCTTCTTTAAAGGGCAATATCGAGGCGTTGCCGTGATTGACCCGGACACAATTACTGAAGAAGAGTTGGATGAGATGCATGATGTAGGCGTTCGTGGCGTCCGTGTCTTCACCTCCGAAAAGGACACGGATAAGGTCGTACAGCTTGTGAAAGCAAACGCCGCTATTGCTGCTAAGCGCAATTGGGTAGTCCAGCTGTGGCTGGCAACACACTTTATGACTGAGCTTCACGACATCATCCCGATACTCAATTGCACCTTTGCCTTTGATCATTATGGTCACCACCAGGTTGGTTCCAAGACGAACAATACCATGGACACAATCGATCCGTACCGTAGTGAAGGCTTCCCCGAGCTCATCGACCTAGTGCAGCGTAAATTGATGTTTATCAAGATTTCAGCGCCATACCAAAATTCAAAGCAGAGCCCGCTTTACGAGGATATGCGTGTCGTTGGTGAAATTCTCATAAACGCTGGACCGGACATGGTTGTGTATGCAAGCGATTGGCCTCATACGTCAAGCAAAGAGGGAAATGGCCCTGGAGGGCCACTGGTGCCATCGGATTATCGCAACATCAACGACGCTGCACTCGTTGAGATCACCAAGGATTGGGCTGGTAGTGAGGCTCAAGTTCGTCGCATGTTTGTTGACAACCCGCGTCGTCTGTGGCAGTGGTACTCTGAAGATTGATTGCCGCAATCCCAACGCCTGGCTTGTCAATAGATTTTTAGTATTATCAGAAGATTTCGAATATATATCGTGCAGGTAGCATCACTATTGAGGTTCTTTAAGTGAACAACGAATGAGGTCTAGACAAATTGTGAGCTTTCTCAACGATTTAGAGATCACTATCCCATCATAGCTTTCTGGATCACCAATTTGATGTGCTCGCCAGCTTCAAGGGTAGCCCTAAGCGCCTGATACCAATGCTGATCATAACTTCCGCGAATCATATGCCTGTGGGGGTAGAAGACTACAAATTTGAGTGTGGGAGACTCATTGACTTTGCGCTGAAGAGATACTAGACAGGGTGTCCACGTAATTCACCCAGTGACCCATTTTACACGATGAATCTAGGCTGGGAAACGATTACAGGGTCTAGACGATGAACTGATGTCTTAATGGTCCTTGACAGAGTTTGACGGAGTTTGGTCTGTGTACGTGCTAATAGGGAGGATGTAGTTGGTGAGGAGAAATGAATCGCCGAGCGCCGGCTCCCGGCATTCTCCGCGTCATGAACTTTTACTGAATCGTTCGACTTCCAGCTTCACTGGTCATCCACCCCGCGTTGCTCTCCAATTGCTCTCCGTTTCGTCTTCTTCACCATGTCAAAGTCTACGAAAGACTCGACACGCTTTACAGCGACTGGAGTCTGGGCACATACCAAACCGGGTGGCCGGGCGACAACCCTCCAATTCGCGGACCCAGCACCCAAAAATGAGACGCCACAACAGAAGGTCAAGCGATTGCGAGAAGCGGCGAACCGAGCGAAGATGGCACAAGTAACAAAATGGGATGTCGCCTATCTCTATGGAAGGATGGCAGCAGATTTTGCACATAGAGCAACAGTCTATGGTATCATTTTCGCAACGGGTATGTGACAATAGGGGAACGGCATTCGTGCCTTTACACAATTCGTCGCCGCGGCTGTCATAGGACGCTTGACTAACATATCTCAGGATGCATTGGTGTGCTCGCCGTTTTCTCAATAGGAGACATGATCGTATACAATCGTCGAAAGCGCGCAATATACTTCCAGGATCAGGAGATCGAGCAAGCTAGAATTCTCCAACTCGCACGAGATTCCGTGACCAATGGCACCGCAACTCCCGCCCAGCTTGCGCTAGTACAGGGTATCAAGGAGGAAGAGGAGGCATATGCCGCGAAGAAAGCTGAGAGGAAGGCTCCTTCGAAGCTCCTTTGGTGGCTACATGGCGAATGGAATGAAGAAAAGGAATTGAAGGAGCAGAGGAAGCTTGCAGTGCAAGATTACCAACAGCAAGAGCAGACGGCAAATACCCCCAGCCTCGGCGTAACGCAGGCGGTGCAAGAAGCTCGGGCGAATGCTTCTCCGCAGACTACACCCGGTGGCCCATTGGACCAAGCTGCTGCTAAAGCAGCTTCTTCCGCAGAAAAGGCCGGCAAAGGCTGGTTTGGTTGGGCGTTTGGTGGATCGAAAAAGTCGGAATAAAAGTGTACGGAGATGTTGGAGGCTGCAACGAGCATTTATCCCAGACATGTATCATATTTTAACCAGTATCTGGGTGTACATTGTTGTTCTACTACCTGTATAGCATCACGGAGTTACGGAGGCATATTTCTGGGGTAGATGCAAGCTTTGGGTATCTATAAAATCAAATCCATATTCCCAAGTTCACTCCTTGGTTCAAAACTCCAAAACCAAATCCCTGGACAGTATAAGGTCATAACTTCGGCTTTCCTTCATCGGTCAGCCTGGCCAGATACGGGGATGTAAGTCTGCCGTTCACGCGCACGCTGTGAATGTATTAGCATTCCTAGTCTTATTCGCATGTTCCAGAGCCAGGGCAGTGTCTTTCAAAGCAGAAGACATTGTCTTACCTGTGCCCATTGATCAACCCAGGGTCTTATAGCAGCATAGCTCAACAGGCCCACGGTCGCGATGATAAATATGAATACCACGGCCTGGTCTTTGGCTGAATCCCGCTCTGTACTCTATTAGTCTTCTGTGCGATTTTCCAGCATCCACCGATCAAACTCAAAAGTCTCGCACTTACGAAAGCAAGTTGTAAAAACATTCTCTTCCTTCTCTCCTTGACAGAACCTATAGCTCAAGCAGAACTGGCGATTACAATCATTGCATGTCTTCTTCTTCGGAGCGCGTTCCTTGAGTAGTTCGAACGACTGTTTCTCGGTCACGGCGTCAAGGGCGACGATTGAGCTGTTGCCGAAGCATGTACATTTACAAAACGATGTGGGAGCTATAATGTGTCAGTCTCGAGGGCTCCGCGGTGATGCGGACGGGCGGTCTTACTCGCAGCAAGAGAGGTACATATGAGAGTCAGAAAGGTGAATAACAATMCCAGCCGGTAGGCCCGTCTCTCCATGTTTGCCTGATGTGTCGACTAGGTGGTTGAACAGTGACGAGATGGAATGTCGTCGGTGCTTGGAGCCTCCAACGACCGCCGCCGAACCAGCCGCGCGGGCCAACTCAGGGCCCAACCAAACAGCCGGCGCTAAGCTTTTTGAATCCTTTCCCCTCCAAGCTGCCACGCCTGGACTCTCTTCCCTCAGACACCAATATACCACGCTTACCTGCGGGCGTTGGTGCTTAATCTATATTTTCAACAGGCCCCGCATTTCACATCTCAATGGCTTGGAGATCCTGCGCGTGCCACCAGCAGTACAGACTTTAAAACAGCACTGCCGACGACCGCGGGACTCGATGCCAGCTACACCAACGGCTAATCACGAGCAAGAGCACAAGGCCGGAGCTACCTCGAGCTCGCCCACAACTACAACGAAGCTCGCGACCAAACAATTGGCTGAGCAGGACGAGGCTGCTACTGTCAGACTGCACATCACGCCGCTCACGCCAACACTGCTCAAAGCCTACCTCGCGCCCTCCGTATTAGCACAAGCGGAGAACATCTCTTACCACACAGTCGAGACGTTTCCCGAGAAAGGCTTTGGATACATAGAGCTACCGGTGATGGAAGCCCAAAAGCTCAAGAAAAAGCTCAACGGGGCAACGTTGAAAGGTTCCAAAGTCCGCATCGAGGATGCAAAGCCGGAGAAGCGCAAAGCTGCCGAAGATGCGGATGCCGTAGATGACAAGGTGGCGAAGCGCGTGAAGAAGGAGAAGAAAAAGAAGGAGCGGGGTGTGTTGGATGGAGTGGAGCTACCGGACGACAGGAAGGTTAAACGTGGCTGGACAGAGCCACCAGCGAAGGCCAAGAAGGACGCAAAAGATAAGAAAAGCAAGGACAAGGCCGAGAAGAAGGCGAAGCAGAAGGATTCGAAATATACAAAAGAACCTGAAGTCCTTTTCAAGGCGAAATTGACTGCTGTCGCCGCTACGGAAGTTGCGCACAAGGAAAAGGGCAAAGATAAGAAGAAGGACAAAAAGGACAAGAAAAAGTCAAATTCAAAGAAGGAGGTAGTTGTACACGAATTTGAACGGAATACCAAACAACCGACTTTTTTGAAGAATGTCCAGGTCTCCACAGAAACGAAGCCAGCGGTTGAGTATGTCAATGGTAAAGGATGGGTAGACGAGGACGGCAACGTTGTTGAACCTGAGACTGGGAAAGCGAGGAATAGGAGGGTTTTGGAGCTAGCTGAGTCGACATCGCCGCAACCATCGATAGAGAAACAACAATCTGCGACGCCGGAATCCCAGGCGTCCCCGAAATCGACGCCGAAACCCGCGAAGAAGACGAAGAAGAAGAAGCAAGTGACCCCGCCACCCTCTTCCTCTGAATCCGAGTCGGAAGAATCCTCTGTGGTCTCCTCGTCGTCAGACGAAGGAGATACTCCCGAATCTGAATCGGATGCGGAATCTGAGGCCGAATCCTCCAACTCGTCTCCCGCTCTAGCTCCTGACGCACCAGGTGTGGTGTTGACTCCCTCATCTCCTGAGGAAAAGAGAGAGGTTCATCCCCTTGAGGCGCTCTTCAAACGGCCAAAACCACCAACGCTATCTATGCCGGGTTCGACCTCGAACCCAACATCCACCCCATCGAAAGGGCTTGCACCGATTAACACCTCGTTCAGCTTCTTTGACAATGACAGTATGGACGTAGACGCTGACGCATCTGGTAACCTTCCAGTCACACCTTATACGCAACGCGATCTGGAATGGCGTGGACTACGAAGCGCAGCTCCAACTCCTGACACAGCAGCTATCGGCCGTCGCTTCTCCTTTCCATGGCGAAACAGTAGCCAAGAGATTGATGAAGAAGATGAAGACGGAGATGCAGATGCTGGAGCTCAGTTAACGAGCAACACCAAGGCCAATGCTACGCGCCCGGACACGATTGCTGAAGAAGACGAAGAGGATGAGGAAGAGGACGCCGAAGACCAAGACGACCGTAACGATAATGACGAGGGAGACGCGAACTCCACACCGATCCGACCTCGCAAAGGCAAGAGCAGTACGCCCGCCCACGATGACGCCGATGCCGAGAAGGAAGAATCAGAGTTCGCAAAGTGGTTCTGGGAGAATAGAGGCGATAACAATCGAGCATGGAAGAAGAAGAGGAGGGAGACGCTCAAAACAAAGCGGTTGAGGGAGAATCGGAAATTGACTTCTGGGAGGAAGATTGGGTAATCTCGACGTTGCATCGCGTTAGGCTCTGGTTGGATATGGACGCCGGGCATGATATCGATACCCTTGCGTGTCGTCTTGTTATAAGATGTCTGCATTTGTTGTATGTTGTTGGCGAATTATGCATGGTAGCGACGAAGATGATGATTGATGGGGTGCTTGTCACGATGCAGCGCCCTCGACCCTGATATTGATATTCCGCAGCCTTTACATAAGAAAATAACGTTACTTGTCTGTCTGTCTGTCACGATGAGATCAACGGTAGCTAGATATTCTTAGTATATATTTCTTAATATCTCCATCCATCATACCATACCATACCATGCCATATCCTATCACAATCTTAAAAAACTCTGTCAGACTGTACGACTGGATAAACTCAGTAAATCTATACTAAGGTGCTGCTCTAGGCTTGACCGTTTTGCAAGTCTGACAAAATCACACACACACACACACACACACACACACACCAGATAACAGCCCACAACCAAGACCAAAAATAGCAATTCAAAAAGAATTTTTTGGACATTTGAAACCATCCTTTGATTCATTCAAGCATTTCGATAAATCATTTTCATTCCATTCATGTATCATACCCTAATCCTGATCTTGATCCCAAGTATACCTACCCTATGTATCCATACCCTAACCATGCCTAACCATATCCAAGAAGAAAAAAAGAAGCAGTAACAAAACCCCCATTTTGCAAAATCAAAACATTCCGTGCCCCATCTCACCCACGCAAAACACAAAACACAAAATCAGAATCCAAAAAAGACAGTCCAACACACCACACTACACCACGTACGTATATGTGGGGGCTGTTAAAGTATAGCGCATGCACCGGTAAATGCATTCAAAAGAACAGAAAAAGCACAAGATTTCTTTTTCTGGAATGTTCGTTCGTTTGGTTCGTTTAGTTTCGAGTTCGCATGATAAAAAAAAAGAACGAAAGGAATGCGTGCGTACGCTCCGTGTTGTGTTCCAGTGCAACGCCAAAAAAGGGCAAGAACAGCCATCCGATAAAGACAGAGAACCACGCTATGAAGGTTTTTTTCTTTTCTAAAAACTTGGGGAGATCTAGTTACAGACGCTTGCCTACCATTCGTGTGGACCGAAGCGCTCGCCTTTGCCGACAGTCTTGTACGAGCAGGCACGCCAGTCGCAGCCCTGGTTTCACAAGGTTAGCGAGATATTCGTCATTGAGCATTAAGAATGCATGACTATTTGCGAAGCAAAGAGCACATGGCGACTCACCTGCTTGTAAACTTCCGTGCCCCACCATTTGAACCCACTCATCCAACCAGGGAAGACGATGCCGAAGAAAATGATCACCACACCAAACGCAAGGCCAGAGTCTAGCGCCGCGCTGAGCGTCATGTTGTATTTCTTCCACCATGCTGTCTTCCGACGACGGAGCTCGAAGTTGAATAGGTAACACACGATGAACCATACGGAGAAATTTAGACCTGTGGCGGGCGGAATCCAGCTCAGGCTACCGAAAACGACAGCCAGATTGACTTTACGTAATATGGATTTGCGATTGTGTCGTGCCAGAAGCCATAGCCCAATTGGTGCTACAGCGCCTACAAGGAAGGCCCATACAAGTGGGCGGTAGAGCGCGCCTGGACCGAAAAAGCGTTTGGGACCAACAACTCCCCAGAGAATGCTACCATTGAAATGGACACGAGCGATCGGGCACGTAAAGCCATTGATTGCTTGTGGCGTGCAAATGTGAGGAATGAAATTGAGCATCCAGTTGAGGACACCGATTTGTGTAAGACTGGAAATTATGGTGGCCGAAAGTTGGAGATTGAAGAGTATGCGCGGTGGAATTTTCATGTAGTGACCTAATTTCAGGTCGGACGAAAACTTCAAGCCTTGGGTTGAGGTAATGTAACCATAGGTGGTAAAGATCATATTTGCAACTGGGCGTCCCGGGAATGCTACACCGCATATTAATTGGCAGATTAGGTATAGACTGCTTTGCTGGTTCGTAATGGCCATGACGATGCCGATAGGAATGAAGAGAATGGCCCCGATACTGAGAGCTAACAGGAGGCCGTACCAAGGCAAGTGAATTGGGTAGCTGGTTTGTTAGCATCTGTCTAGCCGGCGAGGCTCAGGAAATTGAGTACTTACTATTCTACGACGAACATGCCTATCGCAGTCATGCTTACACCGGTGAGGATGTACCAAAATAGGGGAACGTCGGGATAACGACGCATTAGTCGATTATGCACATCCTCAACATTTAAGAGGTCTTCGAGCTCAGGTTCCGATGTGGTGCTTGCTCTGTACACCCGTGGTGAGGAGGGGTCGTCGGTGTTTTCGACGCTGTCCTGCAGCGGCTCATAATCCGGTTCCCTTTTCTTTCGAATCTCGGCCCACGAACGACGCCATTGTCTGAGGATATCCTTGCCGTGCCAAAGCGCGGTGTGCGAGATCAGCGCAGTCAGGGCCGCAAACTGAAGCGCATAGCTGAGGACATATGTGATCGGGAGGAACACTCGGCTGTAGTTTTGGTATGCCTCCTCGTCGAAAACAAAGCTGTCGGTGAGGATTTTGCTGACTTCGTAAGGCTTCCCCGTGTTGTCAAAGACGGCAGCTGACAGTATCGGCATGTAGGATGAGAACATAACGTTTGCATAGTCTGGTAAGTTGTGAGCGATGTACATCTGCGTCATGGGACAAATCACATACACATTAAAGGAGCCATGATCCACATGACTAGGACAAGGCCGCCGACAATATTCAATGCAGCCCAGAATGGAGTGACAAGGGGAGACCCAATGTATGCAATTTGCGCCCAATCAAAAGTCATTGGAAACAGTCCAAGCCCCGATGCTATGCCAAACTACTAGGATTAGTTGGTGTGGCGATGGCGGGAGGCATACTCACAAGATTAGCAACGACGACGTTGTTGGGAGCAAACCAGGTGATGACGCTGAAATAACTCAATGCAGGCATTAGAAGTCCAGGCAAGAAATAGAACGCCACGGATCCACAAAATACAGCAAGAAAAAATTTCGAGCGGGATATTTTCCACCCATCTGCAGGCTTATTCTGGTCTTTGTGTAGAGCAGTGAACATGGCCGTAGATACCAGCGTGCTTGGCCATATCATCCCACTCGGTCGGACAAGATATTGGCGGGTGAGCCCTGCAAGCGCGTAACCTAGAATCTGTGTAGACAATGTTAAGAGTATTTGGTAGATGACACCAAGATCTTGGTGATAAAATTTGGTTTGCTCAACAATAACCTACATTACTGTTAGTCTTCCCAATGTGTCACTCTACCGTCTCTCACATACATCTGTAGCGAATGCAAATCCGAATGACACGTTACTGCTGATATACACGCAACAATGCTCTTTCTCATTCCAACGGCCCTGGCCAAGCCAGAGCCTCAGACGTTGTCTCATTGGAAGTTTTGATTCGGTGACCAAACTGTGCCTCGAACCCGGGCGACTACCATTCGAGAGGCCACCGGCTTTTTGGCGGTATCCATTAAGAAAAGACTCTTGAGGGTCATCTTCGCATTTGAATACTTGGTCCCATAATAGACCGAGTGGGTGCACAAGCAAGAGTGCTATGATAGGGGTGATGCTAACGCTTGGGTATCTGAGTGAAAAGAACAAATTGGTTGAAGAACCAATGATTGCAAATAAAATTGATAAACTCCACATGCGCGGTGTGTTGATGGATAACGAGACGTCATCGGTAGCGGCGACAGAAGCGCGGACCTGGGCATAAGGCGAATTGTCGGACGGATTGCCATTGGATTTGAGATCATGAAGGTCATCAGTTTCTGACGAGCCCCCCTCTTCCTCTTCCTCTTCCTGGTCGTTGTCGTCAGGGGTCACGGCCTGGTAGCTGCTCGATGACGACTGGAGAGGCTCGAAGATGCGGGGGGCTCCAGCCACGCCGCTGGAGTTGAATCGTGGTTCAAGCCCAGATTCCTCCTGTTCCTGAAAGGCATCGTCCAAGGTTCTCCGGCTGGCGCTGCTCTCGTCCCTAGTGCTGCGACGACGGGCTAGTGAGGATGAGAAGGCAGGCTGCCCATCCCCGGCGACATCATCCTGGCTGCGATTAAGCGAGGACCTTGAATTCGATGCGCCGGCGGGCTCGCTCTGCCTAAGCTTGCTCTTGCCTTTGCTCTTCTTCTTGCTGCGATGGAGGACCTTACTGGTCACATGACCGTCGTCGACGTCTGAATCACCGGGGCTGGAGCTCAGGGAGAGGACAGGGAGGCCGCCATAGGAGCCGGTGCCCTGCGCCGGCGAGGAGCGCACCAGCAGGGGGGCGCGTGACATATTCTTCTTGTCTGTGGCTGGAGATGGGGAGAGAGAGGAAGAAGGGAGGGTTGTAGGGTGGTTGTCCTCGCCTGGAGGGAGCTCGTCATGGAGATGGCTCGCAGGCGAGGCTATGCGGCTTGCTTGTGTTGCTTTTTCGGGCAGCTCATGGAGCTCGTAGCTGCCTGGTGACGGAAGCGATGCCGCAAAGCTGGAGCCAGATGGGCGGGTGACGGATGACTGGGCCTGGGAAGGGTGCGAGGAGAGTGCAGACTCTGCTTTTGACTCTGCTTCTTGCGCTGGCCGCGACGGGCGGGCGTCAGACGCCATATGTACGTTGTGGCAGCATGGGTGCGCGCGAAATATGGTTGGCAGCGGTGGTTTCGGGAGTCAGGCTTTTGCGCCCTGTGACTTTTATCAGATGGCCAGATAACGGTTAGATCCGTCTGCTTCGAGCTACCGTGCCAAGCCGCCCGCCCACAATTTGCCCATCCTTCCCATCCTGGACCTTCCAAGGTTGGGGAATTTGGTGGGAGCCGCCGGAAGCTTCGACACAACATGCACATCATTCACCTCGCTTGCATGCGATACCGGCCACGGTTCTGCGAGGTCAGGGACTCAGGGCAGGGTAACGTAAGACTAGGTAAGGTACCTTTGCAAGGGACCATCTCGGCCTGCGGTGCTATTATCTATCTGATAATCTGCTTGCCCCGTTTGTGGCCAGTCCTTCTGCCGTAGCCTAGGCAGTTCGTCACGTCACGGCCTCTACCTACCTAGGTAGACTACCCAGCCCGTGCGGCTCCCGCGCTACCCCCCTCTAAATATACCAGACCCTAACATGTCAAGGTATCTTTTAGTACATGGCATCCGCGCCTGCATCTATAGTACAGAATATCCCACATCGCGTGCAGCGTCACACTCCCCAGCTTACACATAGTTTACAGTCCAAGCAACCCCAAGTGTCCGTAGTCCTGCACGAGCCCAAGTCACCCCACCACATGTCCGCTAATGTCCACATGCCCTTGTACATGGTTCTGACCGCCTCGGAGGCTTGCCACCATCTTGATGGCACCTTCTGCATCGTCCTTGTTGTACAGAAACAGTCCTTGCAGTTCTGCCGTGCTCACCGTGTCGGTTAAGCCAGACTCCTTCAACTGGGCCATGAATCGCTGCTTCGCCTCGCCGCTAGGGTCCAGGTCTGAATAGAACCGATCCCATAAAAGATCGATCTGATAATCTGTTGCCTCACCGAGCCTGACCGTCATGTCGACCCGACCGGGCCGAATAAGAGCCTCATCCAACAGCTCGACATGATTTGTTGTCAAGAATATGATCCGCTCTTCGGCGCTTGCTACACCATCCAGCGCATTCAGCAATCCCGAGAACGTGACGTTCGCCCCGTTATAACCGTCCGCACCAGGCTTTCTCCGGTTAGCAAATGCAACATCAACATCCTCTAGCAGAACTATAGTCCGCTGCGGTACCCTTTGCAGGAGCGAGTCCAACCTATCGTCGTGCAGGCCACGCAGGCTGACATTGAGTATGGCAATGTTGAAATCCAAATGGCCTGCCAGAGCCTGGATGAAAGAACTTTTTCCCGTTCCTGGGGGTCCATAGAGTAAATAACCCCTGCGATACGGTATCCCGCGGTCCAGGTACCAGGTTCGCGCCGCTAGGAACGCTTTTACATCTTCCACAATTCTCTCTTTCACGCCGCGTTCTAAGATCACCGATTCCAGTGGCCTTTTTGGCTTTGGTTCTCCAAATTGTTGCCAATCTTGGCCCGCGGAGTTGTAAATGACCGTCTTGCCTTCCTGCATTTGCTGGTATAGATTATGGGCTTCTGCGAATATCTGTTCAAAGACATGGCGATGGGCGTATAGTGTTGTCAGTGTGATCGTTTCAAAAGGCTCTCCCGTTGTTAGGTTGAAAGCCTTGTCACGCTGCCGGTCGACATGAATGAACGATCCGCCGTAACGTAATATGTGCTGGCCGGTGCCAGGGACGAAGGAGAAATGTGCCGCATGGGCAGGGCCCGTTTTGGATTGGGACGTCCGGACTTGAAGGTGGTGTAGGCGAGGATTGAATCGTTTGATCAGTGACGAGAGAACGCCGCCTTGTGCAATGGGCTTTGCACCCGTAGAGAGGTGTGCGCCTGCGACCTGCGACCTGTGGAAGGCCGTCATCCAGTGTAGGAGCCATGAATACGCTTCATCGTGGCGAGTTATTTCGAGATCAACCAGCATGCGGCGACGCAGCAGCGAAGCGCCCTGGAGAAGACTCTTTTGGCCTATACGTGCTGCGGCGGCAAGGGCAGCAAGGCCGAAGCCCTATGACGATGATGAGCACTGGGGGCGATTTAGCTATAGAAGGCATACGTACAGCTGTGAAGAAAGGGTTCCCGGTGAGTTGGGAGAAGTAGGAGCTGAGGCCGTCGCCATTGTTCACCGACATTTGCTGTGCGAGCTGGTGACGGCCATGCTGTGATGCTGGCGAGGTGTTGGGGTCCATGAAACAAAAAAGTAAAGAGATGTCGGCGAGACGAAGATTGGCCGTCACACTCTCTCTGCACGCGCCGGGGGGCCGCTACGCCGCTTTGAGCAGATGCGCCAAGCGCCATGCTACTGTGCCATGCGAGCAGATAGTGCCTGTCTCACGATTGCACAGGAATGATACGGGATTAGACTCCTGTCAAGTTGTGCATCGTTCTGCTGCCGCTGCGTTCGATTTCGAATGCACAGGACGATGGGTCAAGATCAAGTTCGCGCAGTCGCAAGGGAAAGAAAGCTCAACCCTTGGTCACCGGAAAGTCGCCTGCCCTTGTATCAAAATGCAGCCAACTCCCATCAGAGGGACGCGAGTGGAAATGGATATAGAGATAGGCACATAGGCCTACGCCGCAGGGCAGGGGGCCGTGCTTTCCCTTGCCTCCCCAGCAAAAGAGAAATCGCGCTAAAATTAAGAGAGCTGGAGCTTGGGTCAAGGTCCCAGCAAATGAGCTCGGGCCCTCTGGTGATAAAACAGTCCACTGCCAGCCAGCCCGATTGCCCTTCCACCTCTCATACATAACCTAGATTCTTCGCGTTTGTAGCTTGAAGACCTTCCAGTCTCTGGCCTCGCACACTTTTTCTTCTGCCTATCATGGCGACCGTTAGCATTGCGAAACCCTACTTTGAAGCGTTACTTCGCCGGTGAGTGCTCTCTTGACTTCTACCTTTGCTTTCTGAGACGTACGTCATTATTGATCGTACTTATAGAGCTGAACTCGTACGTCCGGGACTTCTAAGCTCCCCACATAATAAATCTTAGCTTGGGTTCTAATACTGCCTAAAAAGCACACATCAGGACATGGGTTCAATGCTAATCCAGATTTGTCCAATAATGTCACATTATCGAAGGCGGAACACGATTATCTGGTGCGTAATTCTTGCCTCCCATCCTGCCTCAGCCTTGAGTACACTATCATGTGTGCCACAACCTGCCTAAAGATTCTTGGTGGTCATCCCAATGCAACCTTGCAAGATTTATGATGCGGGTGACAAGGCCTAGTATGAAGAAGTCTGCGTCTCTATGACATATGACTCCAGCAGCTTGAACGCCTTGACCTATTTCAGCCTTGCTTTGTATTCATAAGAGACTCTACTAACATGATCTTGTAGGTCCAGGCAGTGCGAGAATACAGTACGCATCTTCCATTCTTCCTCTCGATCCTCCCTCACGTCGAAAGGAAACACTCCCGCATCGCGTGTTTCTAACTTTTCTAGACATTCTCAAGACCGCTCTGTTTCGTGGAGGGTTGACACAGGAAACCTTAGATACACTCTTGTCTGGTGAGGATGGTACGGCTAAGGAGGAACAAACCTACAATGGCAATACTTGGGAGGATACATTCGATAGAACGTCCGTACCAAACACTTTCACAGGGCCGCGTTCCAGCGAACAGTCTCCCGATTCCGACAACACAGCTGTTGGTGATGGATTGGTGCAACCACGGCCTCATCCGTATCGATCCTACGGCTTCGGTCACCTCGACTCTGCCATGGAGAGACTGGAGAAGGAAGACGGATATGCAGACACAAATCACCAAACGGTCCCACTACATGGCCAACGTACTGTCCTCATAACGAACCTTTCCGACCGCACCACGCATAAAGATCTAGTAGACATCATTCGGGGAGGCAGACTCCTGGATATCTTCATCCGCAACGACCGTTCAGCAACCGTCTCCTTTGTAGAAGGCGCAGAAGATTTCCTAAAGTATGCGAAGCGAAATGACATTTATCTCCATACAAAGCGGGTGTGTGCTAGAAGTCACAGAGATAAAGGCTAGTAAACTAACATTAACCAGCTTGAATTTCGTTGGAATGATCGCCAGTTTCATGTACCTCCGCATGTCGCCAATAAAGTTGCTAGCGGCGCTACGCGTAACCTTGTCGTCAGAGGAGCAGCTGGAAAATTCACTGCCGACCAGATTCGTGACCATCTAGATCACATTCACAACCTTATTGTAGTAGATGTTAGTTTCAGCAAGAGCGACGCCTATATCTCGACGAACTCGGTACACAATGCGCTATTTGCTAGAACCTGCATGATGTCGCGCACCGCTTATAAAGGGCTACGCATCGACTGGTATACCGACGAATGCGCTGGACCACTCCCGAAGTTCGCTCGGAAATTGGAGACATCTAGCAATAGGTTTCCAGCGAAGCCGAAGCCTCGTACGAACCTTTTCACTATTCTCGACATAGATGGAGTCAATTCCGAATCTGATGAGGAGGATGAGTTGTTCATCGATGGTATCCGAGCGAACGGCAACTGGGCAGATGATGCGAGCGCCTAGATGCAAGCATAGTCATGATCAATCACGTACCTTCACGGTGGCTTCAATCTCCCATTGTTCGGAACCTACATCCTCGGAGACCCAAGCCCAGCATGTACAGGTTGCACCCCAGGTACGCCTTGACCGAATGCAAAGTCTATGACGAAGGAGAAGATATTCTCCTCGGGTAGGATCGAAAGAGGAATTGGACTTTTCATATTTCGCTTGTAGCCGACTAAGTGGCGCCTTTCGGTTTGTTTCCACAAAAGTGGTATCCACAGGTGCCGGGCGTTTTCAAACCTGGCGTACCATTCCCTTCCAGCCACCTCGACCCCTCGCCAGACCTTTCTTTCTTTGTTGACCTTCTCCTATTCTGTATAGATACCCCCACCGCCTACTCGCTAAATGAAGGCATATTTCTTCTTCCATGCGGTCTTTGAATGCTACTTGACTGAACTGCCGTCTTCGTGATAATATACATACCCGTGCCAGATGCGTGCCTATCTTGCGAAGGGACCATACTTTCCTACATTCTATTCTTCTGCCATGCATCCGGTTACGGCCCCGTAAGACATTCATCCACCACTAGCCCTGCGCCGTATTGTCAGATAACCTAATTCATTTCACGACACGCCCGCCGGGGTCGGGCGCATGCACCGAAATATCGGCAATAAGCAAGGGCTTTAACTCCGCCTCTTGAAAGACCGACCATTGCACCCAACATTGTCGACTCCATGTTTACATATCCTCATGGTTAGCCCAACTCATTTCACACATGCCAGATTCAATCACGCCCTCACCTTAGCCTCCTAAGATTCAAGAGCTACGCGGCAACATAATGCCCTACACCATTATCGCATTTATCGTCCGCAAACATGACCTCGATCAAGCATCTTTTAAACATCATATGGAGACTAGCCATGTACCACTACTGAAATCCATTGTGGGCATGGATTTCCCCTTGTCCTACACGAGACATTACCTCGATCGCACTCCGGACGGGAAATACGATTCAGTCGAAGATATCGAGTGGCTCACAGACGTCCAATTTGACGCCGTAGGTGTATACACTTTTATAGATAGGGCACACTGGGAGAGGTTCAAAGCCAAAGCCGAAGCTGAAGAAGCATCACACCTCTTGAGAAAGGATAAAGAGAGGTTCCAAGAACTGTCCAAAATGAAGATCATCCTCGTTGGAGACACCAAGGCTACGGGTAGAGATGGCGGAGAAGCTGGATGGAGATTTGTCGCGAGCGTATAAGAGCTCTGGAGTTTCCATCTGTCATGGGAATCTTGGCTTGGGCCTGGAACAGAGGGGCAGCCGGCCTGATTCGTCTTATTTTCCTTGGAAATGGGTGTTTGTGCGGGCTGCGGAGTTGGAGCGGGAATCAACATTATCTCAGATACACAATTGGTGAGGTTCCATGCAGCCAATAGAAGCCTTTGCGCTGGTCCCGAAGCGGTATAGCTGCCCGATTTAAAGTCCGTTATAATTCTTAACCCCGAATGGTCCATCAAGGAGTCTGCAACCACAGTTCCATGCAACCCGCTCATCACGTTATCATTTCGGGTCCGAAGAATCATTCCGAAAAATGGCGGGCATAGTTAAGATTGCTGTAATACAGCTGTATCCGAAAGTAGGATTCCTTGGCATGTTTTTCGCCTCGTTGCTGCCGCTGACCTTGCCCCCTAGCCCATGCAAATCGAGCACAACTTCAATAAGGCCGCAAACTACATACGTTCTGCTGCTCAACAAGGCGCCGAACTCGCCGTGCTCCCCGAGTATCACCTTACCAACTGGGCGCCGAAAGATCCGAAATTCATCGGCTTGGCTGATCAATGGGAGACTTATCTTAAGAAGTATCAAGACTTGGCCAAGGAATGCGAAATCTGCATCGTACCGGGGACGATTGTGGAGAATCATCGCGATGCTGAAAAGGAGGAGGATAAGTTGTTGAACGTCTCGTATTTTATTGATCATGAGGGCAAGATACTAGGCAAATATGTCAAGAAGAATCTCTGGTATGCATTGCCCACCATCTCAACACCTCCAGGTGAACTTGGATCATTGACCAAAAAGCAGGGCCGGGGAAAGGGAGCATCTCACAGGCTCTGGCAGGGACGGTCATGAAGTCATCGACACTCCTATTGGAAAAGTTGGGATCCTCGTCTGCTGGGACATTGCCTTTCCCGAAGCTTTTCGGGAATTGATCGCGCAGGGCGCGAAGTTGATTGTTGCACCCACCTGCTGGATGTTGACCGATTGCACACAGGCTGGCCTGAAACATAATCCATCGGCCGAAGCATTGTTCATGGATTCGATGCTGATCACACGGGCATTTGAGAATACTTGTGGTAAGTTCACTTGTCTCAGGTCCTTGTCTCATCCATGCTTTTGCCACAGGATATATCAGGAGGAAACCAACCATTGCGTTCCCATTACACTCCGCCAACAATCAGAAGGTCAAGTGTTAGGCATCGCGCTAACTTTTCGGGGTCACCGTTCATCCTACGGATTGAGTCTTAATTTCCAGCCATCCGCCATCACAATTCCCTGTTCCGCTATCAATAGTCTTCGTTGCCAACAATTTGTTACCATTAGAGGCGCTCTCGGATAGTTGACTAATTGTGTCATAGCCATCGCCTTCGCCAATGCCGGCGGGCCACCGGGCCACGGCTATGCCGGGCTGTCACAAGTCGTCGTACCCTACGTAGGACCATTGGCAAGACTTGGGGGTTGTGCAGAAGGTATGAGTGTTGTCGATGTCGATATGCAGATTCTAGAAGATGCAGAGGAAAATTACAAGGTTCGCAGTGATATAACAAGCGACGATTGGCACTATGAATATCGGCACACAAAAGAGAAGGCAAAGTTGTAATAGTCCAGTGTGAGCATTGACAGCGCTTATTTCAACGTATATATTACAAGTCTTGCATAGGGCTGTGCGTATCAATGCCCATGTTGAAATAGTCAAAATAATTTCGACCAGTACATATCAAATATTGAATCCTAGCGCAAAGGCAATCTAGGTTCTATAGATGGCTACTCACCACTTGACTCCGCTGAAATGTCTTAATGCCCTAGAGTATAATCGAAAAGAGAATAGCAAAGGATAAGAGTATTGCATGGGGGAGCAAACCGGCAGGTAGTAGTAAGTTGCCCCTCAGCCTTATCGATAAGGAGAAGGCTTGGCACCCACCAAGCGAGACGAGAATTGGGGGGTCGCTCGAAATTCAAAGTGTGACAACGCGAAGTCAACCACCCCTCAATCAGCTCAACCACGCGCACCGCCCGCCGGTCAAGATTTTCAACATGAGTCTACGGGAGCGCGTTCCACCTTATCAGCACGGCGAGGCGCCGATCCGCGCACAGAATGACGAGTCCGATGCAGAAGAGGAGGCTCTGGTGAACGACTACCGTGAGCAAGTCCAATACGATGGAATGGAAGATTTGGACCGAATACCTTCTATCGGAGGAAGCCAGGATATTCATGCGCAGTTGCAGGCGGCGGCGACGCCTCTGGAGTTCCAGGCGACTTTGGAGACGAAATTTGCGAGTTACGACAACTACTGCAATCTCTTCCACTACATCCTAAATTCAGAGGGTCCAGTAGACCTGGAGGTTCCCAACGTACGATGGCTCGTTCTGCGTGGCTCATCTTCACTTGCTAACATTTTCATAGTATTTCTGGGCGTGGGATGTCATCGACGAGTTCATCTACCAATTCAACAGCTTCTGCAGCTATCGTCAAAAGGTCGCTCTCAAGGGTGAGAATGAGGAGGAGATACAACTCCTTAGGGAGAATCCAAATACCTGGGGCTGCTACAGTGTTCTCAATGTGCTCTATTCCCTGATACAGAGGTCTCAGATCAGTGAGCAACTTGCGGCCATGAAGCGCCAGGAGGACCCCAACCAGTACGCCGGAGAGTACGGTTCAAGGCCGCTGTATAAGATGTTGGGATACTTCTCCATTATCGGTCTCCTCCGAGTGCACTGCTTGCTAGGAGACTTTAGTCTTGCCCTCAAGACGCTCGATGACATCGAGCTTAACAAGAAAGCCATGTTCGCCCGCGTCATGGCAGCACACTTCACAACATACTACTACGTCGGTTTCTCATACATGATGATGCGACGATATGCGGACGCCATCCGAATGTTCAGCCACATCTTGGTTTATGTTTCTCGAACAAAGAACTTCCAGAAGAATGCGCAATACGACTCAATAACCAAGAAGAACGATCAGATGTATGCCCTCATCGCAATTTGCGTTGCTTTCCAACCAACAAGGCTGGATGACACCATCCACACCGCCCTTCGAGAGAAGTACGGAGAGCAGTTCAACAGGCTGCAACGTGGTGGCCCGGATGCTCTTCCATTATTTGAGGAGCTCTTCCGATCTGCGTGCCCGAAGTTCATCAGCCCTACCCCTCCCGACTTTGACAACCCCGAGATCAACATCGACCCGGTTGAGCACCATCTCCGCATTTTCATGGATGAGGTCAAGAACAACATGATGTCCCCGACGGTAAAGAGCTACCTCAAGTTGTACACTACCATGGATTTGAAGAAACTTGCTGGCTTCCTAGAGGTTGAGCCGGAGAAGCTTCGCTGCTGGCTCCTTGTCAACAAGCAGAGGAACAGGCAAACCAGATGGAGCGAAGGTGGCTTGCTAGAAGGTGACACTGTACACAGCAGTGATCTTGATTACGCTCTGGAGGGTGTAAGTACTCCTTGAAACTACAACCCCTTGCTGTAATACAATGCTAACTTTAAATAGGATCTCATCCATGTCTCTGAAGCCAAGGTCGGCAGAAGATTGGTGGATTGGTACCTCCGTAACCTTGCCAGGACGTATTAAATGGCGCAGCCAGAGGCAGCTGGAAATTTTCTCAATATCGGCTTTGCGGCCGTGAATACCTTCCGATAGAGCATTTACGGCCAGGAGTTGGGGCATGGATTCTCGGAATGTGTTAAAAAAGCATCTCTCTGAGGCTTTGGACAGAGTAGTCCTACGATCATGAAAGAAGAGGATATAGCTGGGATGCTCAATATCAAGGCGGGGCAAGTAGTTAGCTAGAGGGACCAGAAATCGCCTGGGTGAATTCGGCGGGCATGTGCTCTATAGAAGCAAACTCAAAAACCTTAATCAACAGAATCAAGATACTTTGCGCAATGTTTTAGATTTTTCAGAAATTATAGATTTGATTCGTGCGTGTTGATTGATTTTGGACGGCACCAGAAGGCTTGGCCGTTGTGGAAATGAACGCTTCACGTTGATGACATCCTGGCTAGAGTGGCAGCTGTGAGTGGAGGACAACTCTTCGACGGGACCGGCCCTGTTCTCCTCGCCCACGACAACAACGCAACCAAAACAGGGCCAGCAAGGGCAACACGGACTGGACTGGACGAATCCGCCGTGGCGTAGGCGATCAGTCACAACAATCAAAGAATGGCAGCAGTGTGAAGTCGCGACTCTGCGTACCTTTCTCGGCTGCCGTTGTGTCTATCTAAACTCCACCACCGTCTCCGCATTCCGCCCTCGCACACTCTACCGCCATCATTGTTCGTCCAAGGCCTGCGACCATAGAACCCTCAATCATGGCTCCAGATCTGAACTCCGTGCCGGCGTCACCGCGCAATACCACTACGTCGCAGCCCAATCCAAGCGGTGCCTCCTCCGCACAGCCTGCATCTCGTCAATCGTCCACGCCAGCGTCGCGACGCGCCTCACAGATATACCCCATGAGCCCCCCACCTCTACCGCTTGCTTCGCCCGGAGGCAATATTCCTGCGCCAGCACAGTCTCATGCTTTCCCTCCACTGAGCCCTGGCCTATCTGGCCACATACCAAGCGTTGATGCTGCAGGCGTCCCCATGCGGCATCCTCGCCCTCTGACGGCGGCAGAGTTACACTTGGAGCTAGAGAAGGAACAGGAGGCCGTGGTATGTTCTTCCGTAGTTAATACTCGCCCCCAGAGTATCTCGACACTCAGACAAATTCACAACTTTACGTCATGTGGAGACAACAGCAACTAAGTGCATCTAGGTCAATCGCCTCACCCGTGAGCTCTCCGCTCTTCGAGCACACTCCGCTTCTGTAGCATCCACAACCTCCAGTGCTGCCTCCGGCGCTCTGCTCGACACTGCAGATCCCTCTGGGGTACATGCTGGGAGTCTTACTGGCCCGACCCATCCCACCTCTGCGCGACGACACCGCAGCTCTTCCAGCGTCTCTCGCAGTAGCATGAGTGCTCCTTACAATGGTCCAACTACGTTCACAACGGGCATTCCGCTTACGTCTGCCACGGCTGGTATCCCTCACACACACCATAGGTACTCTGTGTCGTCCCAACCAGCTACGAGTGACCCATCAAGTACACACCAAGCCAGGAGCACGAGTGTCGTCAGCACGCCAAGGTACGAGGAGGTAGCACACTACAGGCAGGAGTTGGAGGAAGCCAAGAGAGAGAATGAAGGGCTGAAGCGTAGAATCAGGGAGCTCGAGAGGATGATCAGAGGCGATGCTGATGCACAGAGAGGCAGAAGGGGCGCACCTGGACAGAGCAACGGTGACAGCGCTGATGGAGTAGCGAATGGGAATTCCGGCGAGGCCAACACTCCCCAATAGAGCGGGGTGCATGGGGTGAGGAGCGAGTACGTGTGATGTATACGTGTTACGGCCAAGATGTCCAAGCATATTTCGTACTCAATGTGGAAGACTCCACCCTCATCCCACCTCAACATGGAAATTTAGACGGTCTCCTTTTGTCATGATAACGACAACTCAGGCATATGCCTTGGGCGCTATTGGGAGTTTTGCTTTGCGCTGCCTGCCCCGAGTAGGTACGATATGAATTCTACGAATGAATGAATCGAAACCCATAGACGATTTCCCTATCTCAAGGGCTCACAAATGCTTATTTCCAATTGAAATGTCCCAAAAAGACACCTTATCTCATGTTTTGTTTTTCTCCTTTGCCTGTTGCGACATTTTAAGCTAATAACGCCGATCGTGATTGACCCAACACAGCATTTGGCCGCGCACATCATGTTCTTAGATGCTATGCCGAGCCTTTTGGAGGCAGATTGAGTATGCAGGGCCCACGCCATCATTCCGTCTACAGATCGCCGGACGAACGATTAAAGAGCTGCGTTGGCGATTCAAGGGACAGCGGGCTGAAATACTTAGGGTGACTGTCATGATCTACGTCATGGGGCCCCGGGACGGGAAAAGCAAGGGAGCACAGCGTCTTACGAGTTCAATGGACTCTTGTTACTCTGGAAGTCTTGGGAGGCCTTGGGAGGCCTGCTTTTGGTTCTAAGGAGAGTGGCTGTGGGAGTCTTCTTGCTTGTTCGGAGGGTTTTTTAGGACATGGTTGGAGGGTTCGGTGATTTATTTAGCCCTGCTGAGTTCCTTCGATTTTGATGTGTCTGCACGACATTCTGATTTGGACGCACCAATCCAGAGAAAAAGGCAAACAATTGAATGATTTTTGAGTTTTGCTGATTGATTAAATGGGCAACTTTCTTACAAAGCTCACGCATTACCGCCGTTTTCATTTTCGTCGTCGTCGGAATACGGTTCCTAGCTCTTCTTCAAAAGCGCCTTGGGATGAGACGCATGATTTTGGTATGTCACCCATTCCCCAAACTACACTTTACCAAATGTTTAAATGCATCATGAACATACACACACTTTTTTCTTTCCCCCTACCACCTCTCTCAAAACATCACTAACCCCCGTAAAGTATCAACAATGCACACCCCGATCTCACAACCCCCACAACAAATCATCGAAGCCACAGAAAAGGGCATGATTGGCGAAAACCTCCTGCTCGCTGGTCATTGGCCGCTCGTAAATGACAAGCAATCACAAGGCCGGACAGACAGCAGTGCCGATATCAGTCAGGAGAAGGATAGCAGAGGACAGGCTTGGGATGGCTTTGGGAAGGATGGGTGTAGACATGTGAGGTGGAAGGGGTCACATGCTTGATGGGTTGTTTTAGGGCTTTGGTGTTGTGGGTTGCGGGTTGGTGGGTGTATAGGGAATTTGTGTATTGGAGATTGGGGATTGGGGAATGGGATATGGGTCTGGGTTGGCGTTTGGTGAGTGGTATCTTGTTTAGCAAAAAGAATTTAACATGGGATTCTCATTACTTGAAGTTTCTTTTCCTCAGAAAGATTTCAAAGCTTCGTCAGTGTTGTGTATTAAGTGTACAACCCAATTCATAAAGGTCGATGTGACGCCACTGGCCAAGTATCTTTCAAATTGAAGAAAGAGACCTATAATAGTAGATGGAAAGTTAGTTTCAGATTAGGTCTTACACAACAGCTCCAAAATTTACAGTTATTCATCGCATGTCTATGGCTGGTGGATCCGGCATTCGGTGTAATGAAGCACTACCCCTGAATAATGCATTACCGTCACTTACTGGCCCACATGAGTGGATGACGAATAAACCTCCAAAAAACCCCCCCCAAAAAAAGATTGGACCTGCGAGAATTTGAACCTCGAACCTCCCGTTTCAAACCCACCCCGCCGTAGACTCGTTCCAAGTTCCACGTTGACGACTGTACATCCTCGCCTGCAAGACAGCCAACTGATTTGCTTGGAAAAGAACTTTCAAAAGTACCATCTACGGCTAGGGCCTCCCACGGGACATTGCACGGGTGTCTTAACCATTAGACCACAAGTCCTTGACTTTTGAATGATCCAGGGATTAGATGTATTTTAACAACTGAAGAGGGGTCAAGTGAGATAGAGGAGTGTGGGGTTGCTGTAGATGCGGTGAATTTAGGAAGTGCAACTTTTGATAGTGCTATCAAAGCGGAGCAGTGTGAACTTTACCTCAACTTGATAGATCGGACATTTAATGTAAGGCACAAAAGTGATCATAAGCCATCAGATGCATCAAATGATGAATATCAACACACGAGATTATATTATCATGCTATTCTGATCCAGTGTTTGTCCGCTGGAAACGAAGTTTTGTATGTAGCAGGGCAGTTCATTTCTTCCTCCAAAATTAAACGATACAGCTTTTGCTTCATTGCTTAAAAAGCCAGAGGTATGTACATACGATAGTTCGACCCTCGGCCTCCCGGTTTTCTTGCCTTCAATCGTATTCCACCCACAAGACTAACTATACTGTAACGGCGACAGAGCGGCTAATTTTGATTGAAGAAGGGATGAGCTGCTACAGAAGTCGTGAAGTTGGGATAAACAAAAATAGATATGTCATTGGGAAATGAATCACTTTCGCTACATAATGGTAATCTATATACGTGAGCTAAGCATGAAGTGCTGAAGTCTTATCGAGTACCTCCCTCCACAAACTACTTATTACCATAAAGAGAGGTAGATTAGAAAAGCTTGGAACAAAAAAAAGCCAGCAGCTAAAAGCGAAAAGAGAAAAAGAAGGATTGGACGCACAAGGACTCGAACCTTGACCTCCCGTATTCCCACTAGGGATCAAATGCGCCGCGCTTGATCACGTCTGATACAAGCCATCTCATGGTTTAGCCACGATATGAATATGCGCCTCCACCATCAGCGTCCTAAGGTGTATAGATCGCCTTATACCTCTGCGGCACTGCCCACAAGAGATTGTTGAAGTTCATCTGAGATATAGCTATGGATGTTCGAAAAGTGGTCAATATAAAGCAGTGGCAAGGTTCTAATTGGAAGGCGGTGAAGTTATAAGCGCCAGTAGACAACAAGATGGAGTAATACATCACAGCAGCAGACGGCTCCTTTACTAGGCTATCGATATTAGAAACAAGTGTCTTACTACAATTATGATCTCAATCAGTTGTGATTCAACACCGCTCTTTGTAGACCATTTGACCAATGGTAATACCATACAATCATTATCAACAAGTAAAAAAAAAGACGGAGCAAAAAAAGAATTGCATCGGACACGTGTGGATTCGAACCACAATCTCCTGCTATATCCTTCCAGTCGAAACTGGGACCACTCAAACCATATACCACGAATCTCAGAGCATGCCTGATTAGGGTTATACCCCCGGATATACCTACGGGTTTTCCCGAGTAGAGGACTAAGTCCTGAAAGTGCTTTGTATTTGCTTTGATTACCAACCCAGAGAGCCGGTTGCTTTGTGCTGGATACAGGCGTCTTACCATTAGACCACGCGTCCTTCTTGAAAGAATTATGGGGGATCTTGTGGATTTTGTTAATTATATTAGTTCTCAAAAACGGTAGCCAATGAACTGGCTGTGGGGAAGAGGGGTCCCTGATGGATAGGCGGTAAAGTAAAGTTCACACAGATTGTGGCAGCATGATCATGATATGGAAATAGAAGTTTCAATTGAACACTACCCTGTTACCTTTGGATTTGCATCCTTCACGTTACGCCTTGTAATGGAGTGTAGACTTAATATAACCAAGCCACAGGATACTACTACATTCTACACAGCAACGAAGTGTGAAGTTCAAAAGAAAATTTGCCCCAAATTAAATCCTGCATAAGCCCAACCAAGACACAAAAAGCGTAGATCTGGTGAACGACGACTATGCAATCAACAGAATATACCTGCCAAGGGATATACCCAGCGAGCTCAGATATGCGATAGCTATTGGGCTCTACGTGACAGACGATCATGGTGGGATGCATAGTGGCAAAGGGAATCATGGCGGGGCATAGGGAGACACTTGTTCGCGAGAAATAGCTAACTTTCAAAACGATCAGTTTATCAGCACATGTGTTATTTCTCCTACTCATTTGGGTGAATAGCAGCATAACTCTTTGTTGTGAGAACCATGTTAAAATGCAAAGTGACGATAAAAAAAGAAACACCGGACACACCAGGACTTGAACCTGGAATCTTCCGTTCAAATACGAAGAAGAGGTCGAGAGTTATTGCACAAGATTGGTCGGCAAGAAGTGCAATTGATCTCGTCATCACCCGGCGGATGGCCTCTCCCGGGGGTACACCAACCCAAGATGGGGCGTACACTCACACAGGCAGGGACGTACACACGCACGAGGGGCGTACACTCACGCAGGGAGATGGTGCGCACTCGCTCTCTCTATCGTTTGATACAGACGTCTTGACCATTAGACCATGTGTCCTATGATTATGGGATGTTGTAGAATGTTTCACTATATAATTATGATAATTCGTAAACAGGCAAGAGAACAAGTGATCGTGATTTAGGGAAACGAGACATGGACTTGTGGTTAGATTGAGTGTCGAACAGTGTTACACTGCAGTACTCAGCTGTTTGACCCACTTCAAACATCGTATCAATTCTTGCGGCCAACGCGCGAAGCCGTCTCCAACGGCCCAAATTCTCCTCTTTTCCCCCGTATTTCAACCGCTGATCTTCATAAAAGGGCAAAAGAGAAAGTGGTGAGAAAGACACGGAGAAGCATATAGTGAAGTTGGGCTTCGAACACCTAAGGCGGTGACCATCTATCCACCACATTCTTAGATAAACCTTTACCGAACCACAAAATCCCAATCCTCATACTAGCCAACCAAAAAAGAAGAAAAAAAGAAAAGGAAACATCAGACACCCCAAGAATCGAACTTGGATCTCCCACAACACCCAAACTGGCAGCATTCAACGAGAACCCAATCAACGGGGTTATAGCCCTTTGGACGGTCTATAACCTGGGAACGGGCCTACATGGTAGACCCGGAATATGTAATACACGACTGCGGAATGATCAAGGAAGAATGCAGAGTTGGGGGCGAGTGTCTTAACCATTGGACTAGGTGTCTTTTCCTGATGGTTTGTGGAGGTTTGGAGAATTAGTTGGTATATAGATACTGTAGATTTGGTGGGGTGGAGGGGGAGGAGTGGTTTGATTGTGGAATTACGGTGAAGAGTTGCGTAGTACGGATCTCGGAGTATATCAACAACGCCGAACGTATATTATTTCCAGTAGATAGAATGTGTAGAAACTTCACTTTTGTTGAATGGCCTATCTCGTGCGAACTCGATAGGTTGATTGTGATATCACAACTGGAGTACGGTTGTACTGTACGAAGAACAAGGTTGTATTGCT